>JAGYYJ010001461.1:0-41729 GCA_019671005.1 Hibiscus mutabilis | reverse complement strand
GAAACAATTATTAGTATATAATAAATTTATTTTCTTGTTGTACAAGTAAAATCATTAGTATAATATTTACTTTTTCATTCCCAGTAGCCGCCTTCTTTATAATCAAAAAGGAAAGGTGAATAAAGAACAAAAAGACCCCTTTGTTTCAAAAGACGAAATTTTTGGTTTGTGTTGTTCTTGGGGAATTCGGTTCTGAAAACGAAACTTTAAGCTCAAAAAACCCTTTGTTTCTCTGCTTTTATTTATATTTTCTAACAGAGAGATGGAGATGATGCATTATCAGTTATCCAGGTCCTCTTATCAGGACTCTTTGAAAATACTGAGGCTGATATACAATATGCAAATTCTATGTAAGTTTTTTTATCTGGGTTTTCAGTTTTCTGGCCAATTTAGTATTTTGATTTCCTTTTCTTCACCATCCATGTAATGGGTTTTTTTACTTGCACTTGTTTATGTTTATTGGTTGCTTTAGCTGCTTTTGTTGATCATAATCATGATAAATTTATTTTTATGATATTTGGTATTGTAAATTGTCAGCCTAACAATTCTTATACCAGCTAAAATCAATTTGTACTTGCTATATTTGTTGGTATTTTGATGTTTATTTAGCTGATAGGAACTGAGTTTAAGTTCTGCTATTTAATGATATATTAATGTTGCATGTTTATTCTAAGGTTTTACTTCAAAAACAAATAAAATTTGGGAAATTTGGCCTTTAATCTTTAGTCTAACTTTAGGCTATTTCTGCTGCTTGGATGATTGGTTTAGAATGAGATTTAGATGTCTTCATTTTCGTTCTTTTAAGTGATTGTGTTATTGGGGTTTTAGGGCTGCTGCAATTCCGAAGGCCAAGAGTGGTGCACATCTTCAAATGAAATTGGTGTACAACCAGTTGGCCCCTCTCTTTTTGTTTTTGCTACAATGGATGGATAGTTCATGTATATGTCTACTGCCTAGATATCTAGACCTCTTCCATGTACTTGTATACAAGGTTCATCCATCTTTTCTGGCTTATTTTGATCCTTAAACGACGATCCATGATGTTTTCGTATGTATTTATATGCACCCTTTTTTCGTTTCTGTTTTATGTGTTATAGGTATATGCAGATGGGAGATCAAAGACATCTACACATGGAAGGAAGGCAACAATTAGGGAGTTTTATGGTATGCATGTGATATTTGTCTCTCTGTGTGTGTGTTTTCATAGTTTTATGAGCTTAAAATTTGCTGCTTTTATCATTCGTTTGCCTTATCAATGTCCCATTGTCTAATTCATCGAATTGTAGGTGTTATATTGCCATCTCTTCAAAGGCTTCATGGTTGTTTGGGGGAGTTGGATGATGATAAGGAAAGGCGATTTACAACAGAGAGTTCTGGCAAGAAACAAATTGGGTTTATTGACTGGGAGAGGGAAGATGAATGTGGGATTTGCTTGGAGCCTTGCACCAAAATGGTCTTACCAAGTTGTTGTCATGCAATGTGCATCAAATGCTACCGGAATTGGTAACTGGAAACCACTCACTTTTTCTCTTGCATTTACGTGCTTTCATGTTTTGGTCCTTGATGGTTATCATTCCAAATTACAGGAATATCAAATCAGAGTCATGTCCTTTTTGTCGTGGTAGTTTGAAAAGAGTCAACTCTGAAGATTTATGGATGCTTACCTGCGATGATGATGTGGTTGACAATGAAATTGTTTCCAAGGAGGACTTGTTGCGATTCAATCTTTACATCAACAACCTTCCGAAGGATTGCTCGGATGCACTATTCTTGGTGTATTATGAGTACTTAATTTGATTCTAAGTAGTCAAGAAAATGGTGCAACAAATAGAAAATGCCGACCATCAAATGTAAATAGGGTCCAGTAAGTGAAATCTATCATCTTCTTATAGAAAATCAGTCCCATTTACATTTTTCGGGAATCGATGAATATCAGTGTATGGATCATTATTAAATAAATTAATAATGGAAGTTGTAATTTCTGAAACCCGAATCTTTGATTATTTCATATTTTTTCTATTGAATCTACTTCGTTTTGTTTTAGTTTCAATGATATTGATATTTAGAGAGATGAAAAGTCCGAATAATGCAAATTGAACTCGAGGAAGATCGAACATAGAATAAGAAAGGTCAACAAAAGCCACCACCCTATCATTTAAAAGTGTAGGATGATACAATATTTATTACATCTCGAATCACTCTTGCTTCACTAATTTGAAGAAGGGGTGTCTGTAGGACTATTTTATTGACAAAATATGCAATAAGGGAAGAAAAGAGTGAAAAATGTGACTCAGTCGCTGTAAGGAGCCTATGGATGAGAGGATTGAAGTAAGCTACGATGCTTGTTGACGATGTCGGTGAAAGACGGTTTGCAGAAGCCATCCTGGAGGAAGAGACGAGTAATTTGTTTATGCATTGCTTCTGTAAGATGAAGTCCATCCCAATGGATGTAAGCATTAGGGTTGCTGCAAGGGTTGGTGCCAGGCATGCCACATAGTTTGTCCAAGCTGAAAGTTGAGTCCACCTCCGATGCCACAGCATGTGTCAACTCCATCTGAAAAACCAAACTCAGAGAGGTTTCCCATGATTGTCTTGAATGCATTGTAATAGTCAGCGTATGCGATTGTAGTGTCGGGATATTTTTTCTGGAATTCTTCCAATGTCTTCTGCAGGAGATCATTGTGAGCCATTACTGCTTTATTGATGACCTCGGAACAACCCATTTCATCTTTGGAAAATTGGGGAGCTAATAACTTGGCTAATGGCCAGCACCCAACTGGCGGTAGTCCTTGAACCACGATGAACTTTGCACCACTATCCAGCACCGTCTGCAACAAGAAGTTTCCAAGTTCATATTTCAACCATTTTTTCCGATTGTATACTATCAGGCAAAATATAGGTACGTACCGTGAGGATTTTGGAGATTTGATCAAGAGTTATATCAGTAAGCCACCGCAAGGAAATAGAAGACCCGATAACACGAGCAAAGTCATCTGCACCCATTTGCCCAATCCAAATGAGGTTGTTTCTCATCTGTGCCTTGCATTGTTCTGTGATTTTACCATTGCAGGCTTTTTCTGTGAAAAACTGGTTGAACCATTCTATTTGTGTTTGGAAACCTAGTGGAGTGCCTTGCCACACAAAGTTATTGGACACTTTGTGATTACTAAAAAAGTCACCCGAAAGAGATGTCGAACCTCCGACTGCGAAATTCACTCTGCATTTCTCTTTGATATCAGGGTTTTTGGAAGCAACTTCAAATGGTGGCAACGTAGATATGTTGAGAGAATCACAAAGGAAATCGACAACCAAGCGACCATTACTTGACCTACCATTAAACTCGAGGTTTAAGTGCATGGTTTGATCAAATTTTGATAAAAATTCACTCACAAAGCTTTTCATAATGCCTAATGATTGAGCATTTCCTGTGTCAGTGTACGAGTCTCCAAAAGCAAAAACCTTGGAGAAACTATGGCTAAACTGGCTTTTGTCCGAACCCGTAGAAACATCAGAACTTGCAGAAGAGCCAGAGTTTGTAGAACCAAGAACATCGTAAGAATTGGTGCCTCTCAAAGATGCTGAAGTTTTAGAACCAATATTATTGCTTGTGTCAGAACCAGTAGCGGTATGACCAATAGTCATAGAAGCACCAGTGCCTGTTAAAGAGCCTGAAGATATGGATGTCGCAGAAGAACTTGTGCCTGTGGAAGAGCCCGAAGATTTGGATGTCGCAGAAGAACCAATGCCTATGGAAGAGCCCGAAGATGTGGATGTCACAGAAGAACCGATGCATGCGGCAGCGCGGCCAGATGTCACAGAAGAACTGGCATGTGCGGCAGAGTGGCTAGATGTTGCAGAAGAACCAATTCCTATGGAAGAGCTTGAATCACCGGAACCTGATGTACAATTCAAATTATTAGAATCCTTGGAATGGTTACAACATGGTGATGAATCTGAACTTGTGTACGTACCAGAGTTTGTGGCAGAGTTAGAAGTACCAGAACCATTAAATGTACCAAAATGTGAGAATGAGCCAGAGCCATGACTTGAACTAGAATGTGAGGATGACCTTGAACCCTTCGAATCGTTAGAACCTGATGAAGAACCAGAACTTGTTGAAGAATCAGATGAGGAACCAGAACCTAATGTAGAACTTAAAGTCTCAGCAGATCTTTCTCCCTTCGAATTATTAAAATTTGATGAGGAACCAGACTTTGTAAATGAATCAGAAGAACCAGAATCAGAACCAGATTCAACCATAGAAGAGTCAGAACCCGTAGAATCGCTAGAACCTGATGAAGAACCAAAATTTGTAGAGGACTGTGATGCCCCTGAACCTAATGAAGAGTGAGAGGTCGTAGCAGATCCGGAATCTTTAGACTTGTTAGAATCAACAGAAGAACCAGAACTTTTAGAAGAAGCATAATGTGAGAATGATCCAGAACCATGACTTGTAGCACCAACATGAGTTGCAGAATTGGAATCTAAGGATGAACCAGAACCCATATATTTGCTAGAACCTGCTGAAGAGCCAGAACTTGTAGAGGAACCAGAACCTAATGTAGAAGTTGAAGTCTTAGAAGAGCTTTTCCCTTTGAATCATTAAAATCTGATGAGGAATCAGACTTTGTAGATGAATCAGAAGAACCAGAACCAGATTCTGACTTAGAAGAGTCAAAACCCGAAGAATCGCTAGAACCTGATGAAGAACCAGTATTTGTAGAGGACTGTGGGGCCCCTGAACCTGATGAAGAGTGAGAAGTCGTAGCAGATCCAGAATTCTTAGACTTGTTAGAATCAATGGAAGAGCCAGAACCTTTAGAAGTAGAATCTGAAAATGAACTAGAATGTGAGGATGATCCAGAACCATGACTAGTAGCACCAATGTGAGTTGCAGAATTGGACTCTGAGGATGATCCAGAACCTTTAGAATCACTAGAACTTGCTAAAGAGCCAGAACTTGTAGAGGATCCGGATGAGGAACCAAAACCTAATGTAGAAGTTGAAGTCTTAGAAGAGCTTTCTCCAATCGAATCATTAAGATTTGATGAGGAACCAGACTTTGTAGATGAATCAGAAGAACCAGAACCAGAACCAGATTCTGATTTAGAAGAGTCAGAACCTGTAAAATCGCTAGAACCCAATGAAGAATCAGAATTTATAGAGGAATGTAATGTTCCTGAACCTAATGAAGAGTGAGAAGTCGTAGCAGATCCGGAATCTTTAGACTTTTAGAATCAGCAGACGAGCCAGAACCTTTAGAAGAAGCAGAATGTAAAATGAACTGGAAAGGGAGGATGATCCAGAACCTGAACTTGAATGTGAGAAAGATGAAGAACCATGACTCATAGTACCAACATGACCTGCAGAACTGGACTCTAAGGATGAGCCAGAACCCTTGGAATCGCTAGAACCTGCTGAAGAGCCAGAACTTTTAGAAGAATCGGATAAGGAACCAGAACCTAATGTAGAACTTGAAGTCTTAGAAGAACTTTCTCCCTTTGAATTTTTAAAATCTGATGAGGAACCAGACTTTGTAGTTGAATCAGAAGAACCAGAACCAGATTCTGACTTAGAAGATTTAGAGCCCTTAGAATCACTAGAACCTGATGAAGAGTTAGAATTTGTAGAGGAACCAAAACCTAATGTAGAAGTTGAAGTCTTAGAAGAGGTTTCTCCCATCAAATTATTAATATCTGATGAGGAACCAGACTTTGTAGATGAATCAGAACCAGATTCTGACTTAGAAGAGTCAGAACCTGTAGAACCGCTAGAACCCGATGAACCAGAACTTGTAGAGAACTGTGATGTCCCTGAACCCGATGAAGAGAGAGAAGTTGTAGCAGATCCGGAATCTTTAAACTTATTAGAGCCGCCAGAAGAGCTAGAACCTTTAGAAGAAGCAGAATGTGAGGATGATCCAGAAGCTGAACTTGAATGTGAAAAAGATGAAGAACCATGACTCGTATCACCAACATGACCTGCAGAACTGGATTCTGAGGATGAGCTAGAACCCTTAGAACCGCTAGAACTTGTAGAGGAACCAGATGAGGAACCAAAACCAGATGTAGAAGTTGAAGTCTTAGAAGATCTTTCTCCCTTTAAATTTTTAAAATCTGATGAAGAACCAGACTTTGTTGTTGAATCAGAAGAACCAAAACCAGGTTCTGACTTTGAAGATTCAGAGCTCTTAGAATCGCTAGAACCTAATGAAGAACCAGAATTTGTAGAGGAATGTGATGTTCCTGAACCTGATGAAGAGTGAGAAGTCGTAGCAGATCCGGAATCTTTAGACTTGTTAGAATCAACAGAAGAGTCAGAACCTTTAGAAGAGGCAGAATGTGAAAATAAACTAGAATGTGAGGATGATCCAGAAGCTGAACTTGAATGTGAGAAAGATGAAGAACCATGACTCGTAGCACCGACAGGACCTGTAGAATTGGACTCTGAGGATGAGCCAGAACCCTTAGAATCGCTAAAACTTCCTGAAGAGCCAGAACTTGTAGAGGAACCAGAACCGGATGTAGAAGTTAAAGTTTTAGAAGAGCTTTCTCCCTTTAAATTTTTAAAATCTGATGAGGAACCAGACTTTGTAGTTGAATCTGAAGAACCAGAACCAGATTCCGACTTAGAAGATTTAGAGCCCTTAGAATCGTTAGAACCTGATGAAGAACCAGAATTTGTAGAGGAATGTGATGTTCCTGAACCTGATGAAGAGTGAGAAGTCGTAGCAGATCCAGAATCTTTAGACTTTTTAGAATCAGCAGACGAACCAGAACCTTTAGAAGAGGCAGAATGTGAAAATGAACTAGAATGTGAGGATGATCCCGAAGCTGAACTTGAATGTGAGAAAGATGAAGAACCATGACTCGTAGCACCAACGTTAGTTGCAAAATTGGAATCTGAGGATGAGCCAGAGCCCTTATAATCGCTAAAACCTGATGATGAACCAGAAATTTTAGAGGATTGTGATGCCCCTGAACCTGATGAAGAGTGAGAAGTAGTAGAATCTCCGAAATCCTTAGACTTGTTAACATCAGCTGAAGAGCCAGAACCTTTAGAAGAAGCAGAATGTGAAAATGAACTTGAATGTGAGGATGATCCAGAACCATGTTTCGTAGCACGAGCATGAGTTGCAGAATTAGACTCTGAGGATGAGCCTGAACCCTTAGAATCGCTAGAACCTGATGAAGAACCAGAACCGGTAGAGGAATCGGAACCTAATGTAGAAGTTGAAGCCTTAGAAGAGCTTTCTCCCTTCGAATTATTAATATCTGATGAGGAACCAGACTTTGTAGATGAACCAGATGAACTAGAACCCGAACCAGAACTAGAATCTGACTTAGAAGAGTCAGAACCCATAGAATTGCTAGAACCCGATGAAGAACCAAAATTTGTAGAGGAATGCGATGTCCCTGAACCTGATGAAGAGTGAAAAGTTGTAGCAAATCCGGAATCTTTAGACTTGTTATAGCCAGCAGAAGAGCTAGAACCTTTAGAAGAAGAGGAATGTGATGATGATCCTGAAGCTGTACTTGAATGTGAGAAAGATGAAGAACCATGACTCGTAGCACCAGCATGTGCTGCAGAATTAGACTCTGAGGATGAGCCTGAACCCTTAGAATCGCTAGAACCTGATGAAGAACCAGAACTGGTAGAGGAACCAGAACCTAATGTAGAAGTTGAAGTCTTAGAAGAGCTTTCTCCCTTCGAATTATTAATATCTGATGAGGAACCAGACTTTTTAGATGAATCAGATGAACTAAAACCAGAACCAAAATCTGACTTAGAAGAGTCAGAACCCGTAGAATCGCTAGAACCCGATGAAGAGCCAGAATTTGTAGAGATTGAAGAGTGAGAAGTTGTAGCAGATCCGGAATCTTTAGACTTATTAGAGCCAGCAGAAGAACTAGAACCTTTAGAAGAAGCAGAATGTGAAAATAAACTAGAATGTGAGGATGATCCAGAAGCTGAACTTGAATGTGAGAAAGATGAAGAACCATGACTCGTAGCACCAACATGATCTGTAGAACTGGACTCTGAGGATGAGCCAGAACCCTTAGAATCGCTAGAACTTCCTAAAGAGCCAGAACTTGTGGAGGAACCAGATGAGGAACCAGAACCGGATGTAGAAGTTAAAGTCTTAGAAGAGCTTTCTCCTTTTGAATTTTTAAAATTTGATGAATAACCAGACTTTGTAGTTGAATCAGAAGAACCAGAACCAGATTCTGACTTTGAAGATTCAGAGCCCTTAGAATCGCTAGAACCTGATGAAGAACCAGAATTTGTAGAGGAATGTGATGTTCCTGAACCTGATAAAGAGTGAGAAGTCGTAGCAGATCCGGAATCTTTAGACTTGTTAGAATCAGTAGAAGAGCCAGAACCTTTAGAAGATGCAGAATGTGAAAATGAACTAGAATGTGACGATGATCCAGAAGCTGAACTTGAATGTGAAAAAGATGAAGAACCATGACTCTTAGCACCAACGTGAGTTGCAAAATTGGAATATGAGGATGAGCCCGAACCCTTAGAATCGCTAGAACCTGATGAAGAGCCAGAACTTGTTGAGGAACCATATGAAGAACCAGAACCGGATGTAGAAGTTAAAGCCTTAGAAGAGCTTTCTCCACTCGAATTATTAAAATTTGATAAGGAACCAGACTTTATTGATGAATCAGAAGAACCAGAACCAGATTTTGACTTAGAAGAGTCAGAACCTGTAGAATCGCTAGAACCCGATGAACCAGAATTTGTAGAGGAATGTGATGTCCTTGAACCTGATGAGTCAGAACCTTCAGAAGAAGCAGAATGTGAAGCTGAACTTGAATGTGAGGATGATCCAGAAGCTGAACTTGAATGTGAGAAAGATGAAGAACCATGACTCGTAGCACCAATGTGAGTTGCAGAATTAGACTCTGAGGAAGAGCCAGAACCCTTAGAATTGCTAGAACCTGATGAAGAACCAGAACTTGTAGAGGAACCAGATGATAAACCAGAACTGGATGTAGAAATTAAAGTTTTAAAAGAGCCTTCTCCCTTCGAATTATTTAAATTTGATGTGGAACCAAGCTTTGTAGATAAATCAGAAGAACCAGAACCAGATTCTGACTTTGATGATTCAGAGCCCTTAGAATTGCTAGAACCTGAACTTGTTGAGGAACCAAAGGCCTTAGAACCTGATGAAGAAGAACCAACACCTTCAGAATCATTAGAGTATGCAGCAGTGTCGGAACCTTTAGTAGAACCAGAATGATGAAAAGAAGCGGAATGTGAGGCGGAATTAGATTGTGAGGATGAGCTAGAAGCTGAACTTGAATGTGAAAAAGATGCAGAGCCATGACCCGTAACACCACCTTGATTTGTAGAACTAGATTGTGAGGATTTTCCAGAACCTTTAGAATCCACAAAACCTAATGAAGAACCTGAACTTGTTGAAGAACCAGAGGCCTCAGAACCTAATGAAGAACCAGAGGCCTCAGAACCTGATGAAGAACCAACACTTTTTGTAGAACCAGAGGCCTCAGAACCTGATGAAGAATCGACACTTTTTGAAGAACCCGAGGCCTCAGAACCTGACGAAGAACCAACACTTATTGAAGAACCGGAGGCCTCAGAACCTGATGAAGCAGAACCAACACCTTTAGACTCATTAGAGTCTGCAGCAGTGCCAGAACCTTTAATAGAACCAGAATGCTGAAAAGATGCGGAATGGGAAGCTGAACTAGAGTGTGAGGATGAGTTAGAAGCTGAACTTGAATGCGAGAAAGATGCAGAACCAACACCTTTAGAATCATTAGAGTCTCCAGCAGTGCCAGAACCTTTAATAGAACCAGAATGTTGAAACGAAGCGGAATGTGAAGCTGAACTAGAGTGTGAGGATGAACCAGAAGCTGAACTTGAATGCGAGAAAGATGCAGAGGCATGACCCGTAGCACCACCTTGATTTGCAGAACTGGATTGTGAGGATTTTCCAGAATCCTTAGAACCTGATGAAGAACCTGAACTTGTTGAGGAATCGGAGGCCTCAGAACCTAATGAAGAACCAGAGGCCTCAGAACCTGATGAAGAACCAACACTTTTTGAAGAACCGGAGGCCTCAGAACCTGATGAAGAACCAACACTTTTTGAAGAACCGGAGGCCTCAGAACCTGATGAAGAACCAACACTTTTTGAAGAACCGGAGGTCTCAGAACCTGATGAAGCAGAACCAACACCTTTAGACTCATTAGAGTCTGTAGCAGTGCCAGAACCTTTAATAGAACCAGAATGCTGAAAAGATGCGGAATGTGAAGCTGAACTAGAGTGTGGGGATGAGTTAGAAGCTGAACTTGAATGCGAGAAAGATGCAGAACCAGCACCTTTAGAGTCATTAGAGTCTCCAGCAGTGCCAGAACCTTTAATAGAACCAGAGTGTTGAAAAGAAGCAGAATGTGAAGCTGAACTAGAGTGTGAGGATGAACCAGAAGCTGAACTTGAATGCGAGAAAGATGCAGAGGCATGACCCGTAGCACCACCTTGATTTGCAGAACTGGATTGTGAGGATTTTCCAGAACCCTTAGAATCCTCAGAACCTGATGAAGAACCAGAACTTGTTGAGGAATCGGAGGCCTCAGAACCCGAACCAACACCTTTAGAATCATTAGAGTCTGTAGCACTGCCAGAACCTTTCATAGAACCAGAATGCTGAAAAGATGCGGAATGTGAAGCTGAACTAGAGTGTGAGGATGAGCCAGAAGCTGAACTTGAATGCGAGAAAGATGCAGAGGCGTGACCTGTAACACCACCTTGATTTGCAGAACTAGATTGCGAGGATTTGTCAGAACCCTTAGAATTCCCAGAACCTGATGAAGAGCCAGAACTTGTCGAGGAACCGGAGGCCTCAGAACCCGATGAAGCTGAACCAACACCTTTAGAATCTGCGCTAGTGTCGGAACCTTTAAAAGAACCAGAATGATGAAAAGAAGCAGCCTGTGAAGCTGAACTAGAGTGTGAGGATGAGCCAGAAGCTGAACTTGCATGTGATACAGAAGAAGAGCCTTGGCCATCGCTTTTTTTGGCAGAAAAACCATGTGAAGCCGCAAAAGAGTTGGAAGCTGCGGAAGAACTTGAATGGGACATAGAACCTGAATGCGAAAAAGAGCCAGAATTCAACTTCACAGGAAGTGGGTTAGGGACGGGTGGAGTCGGGTTCACATCCTGAAAATGTGCAATTGGGAATGACAATGACAAGTAGAAAGCAACAGATAAAACCTGAAAGAAGTGCTTTATAATCATCGTCTTGTTTTTATATGTTACAATTGGAGATATTTATTTTTGTCTTGCTTTACGTTTGTGTGCATTTGGATTCTTTTATACGTATCTTTACTCCTTAATATAGTATACGTGGAAGGGGTAATACATGGAGTCTCATTGGTTTTAGGAGATCGCAGAGTTCTCCAGTTCTTACAGGAGTTTGTGGTTTAGCGATTTTTATTCCTTGTTTTCTCCTTTGAATAATCATAAACATTTTTCACATTTTAATGTAGGAACCACGTGATTGAACTTGAATTAACCATCGAATAATCATTTTAATAATTTTTTAATAAAGGTAAGAGAATATCATATTGATTATAACGTAAATACAGCTCTTATTATTATATTGTTACAACAGTCTTGTTATCTGTAACCTGTAAGCTTTAGAAACCGGATATAATCAATATGAAACCAAAGAATGAAAACCACTTCTTAATGATGTATGGTTCTTAAATAGCCAACATAAAACTTGCTGTTGAAATACATATTGAGTATAGTTCGATTGATATTGTTGTTAGTTCAACATATATGAAGACGTGAAATCAAATATGCTTAAATATTTAATATCCTTCCATTTATGAGTAAGGATCTAGGTAGTATAGGCATTGTTGAATGAAATTCAAACCAAGCAGGAGAACTGATGATCCCTAATATGGCAGTCAATCAGTGATGATTCCTCGTTCTCTGCTGTCTGTGACTGTTATAGCGGCTGTTTTATAATAATTTTGGCACCGTCCGAAACTATAATACTTATAATAACGTAATAACATTTTTGTGTTCGTAATCGCGATAAACACAAGATAATTAAAAATACATCTGCAATCATAATTTAAATCTTCTTCACGGCAGAGTGACATGCCATAGCCATGGTGCTGCGGTCAAGATGGGTTATGGCGGCATGGAAGAGTTTATAGCTCACATGGGAAAAAAAAATGAACTTTACAAATATTAGACGTCTATTTTAACCGAAAAAACTTTATGTATCTAAAAAAATACGTATAGTTTGATTTTTTTCCCTCTAAACTAAGCCTAAAAAGGAACTTGTATTTTGGGGCTTTGGTTTGATAAGTAATTTGTCCATTTCTTGCAGCGTGTACGTAAATGGGATCCAACCTCAACCTCAACCTCAACGGGAACATATAAAGCATATTTGATAAGGCTAGGGAGGAGAGGAGGAGTAGGACCGGAGAAAATGCTACAGTTGTATCCACCCACACTGTCAAATCACAGCAAGAAGATGGTACATATAATTATAACCCACAACAACCAAGAGAAGAAGCACCATTCAAAGGACTTGTTGGCCTCATATCATATCTAGCTGCAGTTGCAAGATCTGACGAGGCACGTAGGGTTCAAGCCAATTCCATTCATGCAACTTCGGGTCTACCAAGTTCCAGTTCCACCGCTGCACCTGAGGTTCAACCAAAGCCCCCCGCTTGAGCTAGAGCTAGAGCTAGAGCTAGAAACGGGGTTCAGGAGAAGTCCGCCGCTCGAGACGAGGTTCAAGCAACGTCCGTCTCTAGAGCTAGAAACAGGGTTCAAATAAAATAATAAAAAATACTAATATTTTTAAAATGTTAAAATTTTAAAATTCACTGTACAAATCTTAAAAGCGTTTAAAAGTGTATTTAAATTATACAACTCTTGATATCTAAAACTTTTTTGCTCTTAAATTGATACATTAATTAGTTATCGTCTCCCAAGTTTGTGTAAAGAATATTTTTCTCCGAAGTTTGTATAAATAATATTTTTCAAAAGTTGATACCTGAACTTTAATTCCATTAATTATTTTAGTTATTTTATTAACATTTTTAATCTCTAAAATTTATACACTCTATCAATTTGATTTTAATTTAAAATAATTCAATAAATTAAACACTTCATGTTCAAAATTTTCATCAATTTAGTTATTTTTACGGTATTGCCAAACTAAACGAATATACTGAATCAAATAAACGGTTGAATAACTACATTCTACCACAAAACAACAATAAATTATTGTTAAAATTTTATTATACCGGTAAAGTATTACAAAATTTGATAAAAACAACAATAAATTATTGTTAAAATTTATGAGATAAAAACAAACAATTTAAAAGAAGAAGAAAAGTAATTTGATAGAGTTTTTAAATATAAGGTTAAATTTATCAAATACTGCTAAATAAGGACCAAATTGACAGAATGCATAAGTATTAGTGTCAACTTAGAGAAAGTGCCTCATTTAAGTATCAACTTAAGAGCAAAAATTCTTTAGGTACCAAGAGAAAATGCCAAAATTAGGTATCAATTTGAGAGTAAAAATTCTTTAGGCACCAACTTGAGATAAAATAACTAATTCAACTATCAAATATATATTTAAGTCAAATGAATATATGTTTAAAGTGAGACTATTCTACCTCAGTTGAATTTGGGTTTCAAATTATCACGCGTCTAATGAGTTTTAAATAACTTGTGATCTTATTATATTCAACTTGAACCTCTATATTTATCTTGATTACTTTAGGTCATAATTTAAACTTATGCATATTAGTGATAGTGATAGATAATCTTAGTGAAACTTAGTGTTTCTGTATTAATCGACTGAGTTTAGCGCAATTATCATTTTTAAAAACTATAGTTTTAAATGTTTTTATACATAGTTATTTACTTTTTACTTTTTAAAAATAAATAGTTTAAGTATTTTATATGTAAGTTTTTAAATAATAAAGGTATTATATATTTTTATATTCAAAAGCATGTATGTTATTTTTAAGAGTAATCTTTACCGGAGATCTTTTTTGTTTAGACCATGTTTTATTTTGGTCATTTATTTTGAATTTTTTTTCACTTACGTTTTTTATCTGTTTTATTTTGGTTTCGACCACTTTTTATCTCCTTCTCATTCTTTCCATCATTTCCTACTCCTTTACCCTTTATCAAAAGCTGAAACAAATTTAATGTTTTCCCTTGATAAAATTTGAAACTTTCTTTCTTTCAACGATTCCCTTAGTCCAGAAGAACCCATATCATATGCATGTCCACTAATTTGTGGGGACAGTTTTGATATTTCAACACATTGAGAATTTTACTATATTCCTTGAATACTTTAACTTGCTGAATCTCATATCATATCATGTCTACTGATTTTCCCGAAATCTTGTGTAAAGAACTCTAATGATGATTCGTCTTTGCTGGAAGCCTTAAGAATCTACTTTTTGGAGTAAATTGTAAGCTTGGAAATTTTTGTTTGATTCCTACTTATATTTTCTGTAATTGATGGTGTGTTCTGGGTTTTATTTCAACTGTCAGAAAATCGAAACGAAGAAGAACTAAATCGAAAAGGGTTTTTACAAGTACATATGAAGAAAACATATGTTGGTTTTACAGATTTCTGATTTTCTGAGGGAAAATCAACCCAGATGAACACATATATTGTTAGAAAAGTGACGTTAGTAATTCAAGAATAATAATAAAACAGTAGAAATAAATACTGATAATACTATTAGATCGAACATAATAAAATTAACTACAAATAAATCTGAAATTAAAAATAGAAAATCAAATAAATAAACCGTAATTCGATTGAGAAGAAACGAGTTGAGGCCTGTGCAAGCACATTTTCCTTGAGACAGAATTTTGCCACTCATATGGTACTTGAGATGCATTGGTCATCTGTCTCCCAGGATACAACAACTAAATGATCAACTATAGTAGCACGTTTGCAGAGATTACGAACTGTAACCTTGCCTTCGTCTATCACCGAAAACACTTTAGAAAATAAAACTTAGTAGGTTTGCATGCTATTTATAGGGACAAAAGTTTCATTAGAAATAAAACTTGTGAATTATCTGAAATTTATTTAAAATAAAATTCATTTATCAAATAGCATTATCACAATAATATATGAATTAAAAGATAATATCTTATCATATATATATCCTTTTAATTCTAGAATATTCAAAAATAATATCCAAATTTAAGGAAAATTATCTCGTAATGAGTTAAAATATCCGCAAGCTCACGGAGGGCCCAACTAATCCGAACATTCACGTTACCCATATCATATAAGCTTAAGTTATTCAATAACCACCAAGTAGAGTCTTGTATATAAACATATCCTACGCTTGGTAACCCATCAATATGGGATATAAGTTTTCCCTTTTTCTTACCTCAATTCACAAGCCTGCTTTGAGCATCAATTTCTCATTCATCAGTCACAGTTTTGAGCGTATGAAATATCATTGTAAAGGTCTCATGGAGTAGAATATGAAGTCGTAATTTCATTATTCGGATCTCCACCTTTACCCATAGAAAATATGCCTCAAAGTTTCTACTTTATAATATTTTTTCCAACAATCCCCCACATGAATAAAATTAATTTAATCAAAACATTTTGACTTGATGTGGTGATAGATTTTATGATCAATAGCTGCATAGGATAGGTAGGTGTCCACCCTTGAACATTCCCTTGTGAAAGTATATTACTTTACTGGTTGACCAGTAGATATGATGTTCTTGAACTATTATGTCGTTTGTGTAAACGGTGATATACTTCACACAACTATTTCCCTAGAAAGAATATTAGTTCTCATGGGTATGTCCGTATAGCCGTGGACATCGTCTGGTTCTGCGAGAGTTTGAGATAACTATGCCCAATAGTCTCCTTGAAGAAGCCTCACTTCACTCTTAATAGGTGACTTATGTTGTTTGGTTCATCGAAACACACAATGATCATTAAAAGTATTGCTTAGCCTATTCTACTTTTGATCATTGTTTACATCATAGGAACGAACCTGGGAGTAGAACCCCCACAGTGACCGTACAAGACCTATGCAAGTAGGTTGTCCCTTTGAACCTAGATCTTGGGATCTCCAATCAACTAGGTAGGGTTTTCCTTCACATGGCCCCTTAAATTTCCATGGGCTTTAGTCTTATTCCTTTTGATGTCTTCTCAACCTGATCTCAATTTAACCCTTTTGGTTAACGGATCCGCAACGTTATCCTTTGATCTTACGAAATCAATAGAGATAACTTTATTTGAGATTGGTTGTCTAATGGTATTATGTTGATGACGCATATGTCTCGACTTACCATTATACATAAAGTTTATATGTTCTACCAATTTTTCCCTTGGTCTTTACAATATATGCATATTATGGGCACATGCTTTAGCCATTCAGGAATATCCTCCAAGAAATTCCAAAGTCATTCAGATTCTTATGTCATTGCTTTGGTGATGAGGTTGTCACCTTAGCAAGACACCTATGCGTTTTTAAGTATTTATAGGAAGAGTTTATTCTCTTTCATAACTCATATGGTGTCTTATCTATTTAATTTTTGGGTACCTTATTTGAAAAGGTAATTAACTAATAAAACAACTTCCCCACATGTTTGGCACATTTTTGAAGTTGTAGTTCTTTTTCAGAAGTCATCTTCAAAATTATAGTACCAACACTACTCATATAGAGCTTCTCCTCATCTTATGGCAATTGAGAGCTTGCCTAATTTTTTTTTAACTCTGTTAAGCATAGGTTGGATGCAATTACGCACACACATGCAAAGGATCATGTCTTAAAGAAAAGTTCTTGAAATCTCAATTTGTCTAACATGTTGAAGCCTATATTTTCCGAGGACTAAAATTTATGCCATAACACTGTCTCGAACTGAATTTTGCCATAGCATTTCCTCTATTGGTCACTACTCATTGCTTGAGGACAAGCAATAGCTTAAGTTTGGGGGTGTTAACCTTGTAAAAAGGATATATTTCATTCATTTTTACTTAGATTATTGTTTGGTTTCAAGCTCATTTCATTGCATATAGTTGCATTAGTGCATATAGTTGCATTAGTGAATGTCGTTGCATATGATGGTGTTTGCTCGCTTGATCTTATATATTTATGAAATTGGTGCTGCTTTGAGAGAAAAGGTTTGTTTTGGTGTGGTGGCGTACAGGTTAGTTAAAAAGAACTGTCGAGGGAAAGAAATTATGCTGCATCATTTTGGATGGCATTTCTGGGTGCACAAAAAGACAAGGAGTAAAGATATTTTATAGCCCACACGTGAGTTCCACCAACCATTTGTGCCCTACACATGATGGGAATCTTTTCCTTAGGGCATACAAAGAACTAAGGGCACAAAACCCTATGGGCCCCCACTATATAAAGAACGGGACACCCATATTTAACGAAGGGGGAACTTTATGAGATAAGAAAGAGAAAATCAAGAGGCGACCACTCTTCTTCTTCTTCTCTTTCATCGTGTGTCTTCCATTGTTGAGCTCCAAAGGGACGAACTTGCTGGCCTTTGAGAGAAGCAGCAAGCTTGAAGTGGTTTACGGCAGTCCACGACGGCTTGAGAGTTTTCTTCTACTCTTAGTCGTTCTTTATCTTTCCATATTTTCTGAAATGGGTTGTAATGAACGAATGATTTTGGATGTTTTTTGCACAACTAGGAACTAACTTTAAGTGGCTTGGATTTATTGATGGATGATTATGTTTTTGTTTGAATGAATGTTGAAGCATATTTCCAGTTTTGTATATGCTTTGTTCATTGCTTTATTGACTTAGGTTTGCAAGATCTTTCGAGATTTAGCCTTTACCTTTGTTTGATGCTTAATGCTCGATAGAGTTAAGCTTAAATCTACGTAGACACTGGGGTTGAGTGGAGAGGTTAAACCCTAACTCACCATAGAGATAAAGATAGAGTTTCAACGACTAAAAAGAGTAGAACTTCATGGATAGTATCATGCTGGGGTTTACCCTAAGAGGTATTGATGTAGCATTTTTTCTGTCAGTTTCTTGCTATAGATGGTTTAGAAACACCTACTTAAACTTTGTCGAGCATCATATTTACTGGAGAGTGTTAATCATTCATTGAAACAAGTCATAAGATTTATCAATAAGTTATGCCTGTCATCCTATTTGAGAGTTTTCACACATGTGAGGACGTTTCATAACCTTATCTTGTAATTCCAGTTTTTAATACAGTTTTTGCTACAACATTTTCTTTAATTGTTCATACCAATTCTTCTATACAATATTTTATCTTTATTTTGAATGCTTAAACTTTATTTGAATTCCTTCCGATCCTTGTAGAGACGATCTTACTTATCACTATTATTACTTGTCTGATGTGTATACTTGCATCGATTGCGTATAATTTATAGTACATCACAACACGCAACACCTATACAAAAAATATAAATGCCTATCAGATTTGAAAATAAATCACCAATCCAAGATATACTCAACAAAGACCATACTCACAGATGAAACTCTCAACCTTAACAAATACACAGCCACAACAAGCATCCCATACCCACACCAATTGAGGTCAACTAGAAGGAACCTATCTATCTTTTTACCATTGAGAATTTGAGATCACATTCGGCTTAGTGCTATTAATAGAATATATTAAATTTATATATGGTAAGAAAATTCTATGTAATTTGATTAAATGTGAGAGAAATCAAAAAGTAAACGTTTTGAACTTTTGATGCTTGAAAATCTTGGTTTAGCGTGTATATTGGGTAAAAGGCCGCTAGTCTTTTTCACGTCCTCTAATTAATTTGGCTTAACAGCTAATTAAGCTGTTGACTCAAAACCTAACAACAGGAAAGGGAATGGAGAAATACAAAAATGAGAAGAAACTAGAAACTGCAGTGTAACACCATATATATATATATATATATATATATGCGGAAAGCAGAGAGAAGGTTCCTGGTTATACTTGTTGCAGAATGCAAGAAAAAGGTCAAATATGTAGCAGAAGGAAGAGTCTCCCTCTGCAGCTTACAAGGAGATGGGAGATCATAGCTTGATTCCATTTAACCCAAAACGATCAAGAGAAGAAGCACCAGTCAAGGACTTAGCGGCCTATTATCTAGCTGCAACTGCAAGATCTGGCGATGCACGTAGGGTTCGACCCAATTTCATTCATGCACTCTGGGTACCAAATTACACTTCTGGGCGTAGGCGTCAAACAAGTTCCACCGCTGCACCTGAGTTTATAGCAAAGTTCACCGGTAGAAATGAGATTCAACCAAAGTACGCCGGTAGAAACGAGCTTCAACCAATGTCTGCCGGTAGAGACGAGGCTCAACCAATGTCCGCCCCTAGAGACGAGGCTCAACCAATGTCCGCCCCTAGAGACGAGTCTCAACCAATGTCCGCCCCTAGAGACGAGGTTCAACCAAAGTCCGCTGCTAGAGACGAGGCTCAAAGTTTTATTAACACAGCTCCTACCGCCCGTGTTGTATGTTTCCCACCTGTTTTTCTATATATTTATTTCCGATCACTGAATATGTCTGCTTTAAAACCCACCTCGATCAACACAACCTTTTTCACACTCTTCTTCTATCATGTCTTCTGTGAGATTCTCTTTCTCTCCTTTCTGGGTTTTTGTTGTTGTTTTTTCCTGGAAATGAGTGAAGCCCAGAAATATTATCATTGTTTAAAGAAAACCCCTTTTTCTGAGTTTGATTAGATGAATAATATGTTCATGTTTTTGCAGCCACTGCCAAAATTTGGTGAATGGGATGAAAACGATCCGGCCTCAGCTAAAGGATATACTGCCTTTTTTAATACAGCTAGGAACGAGAAAAGGACTGGTGGGAATGTTACGGTTGATTCCACTGAGACTGTGAAATTGCAGCAGAAGCAGAGAAGCAAAATTAAATATTCCATTAAGGTCTAAATCCGCAGTTCCCCCCCTTTTTTACACTATAATTCAATCAATGTTCATATCCCATGCATAAATCTCTCAATCTTTTGACCCGATGCAGAGAAAATGGATTTGCTGCGCTTGAAAGTTGAAACCAGTGGAACAAAAGAATTAGAAGCTCTTAGTTGATGGATTAATACTTAATAGCCATTGTTTGTTGGCTTTTGATATAAATTTTTCTAGTGCATAGTATTTCCATGTTTTTCATGGATTTTTTCTATGCACTTTTTTTTCTTTTAATGTATGGAGAAATTTTAGCTATATTTTATTTTTCCGTGTGGAAAAGGAGGCATTTTAACTACGTTATCGCCTTTTGGTTATATGTCAAAGTCTAAGCAATGTTGTTCCTCTACGGAGATGTGAGTTGAAGTTTTGTTTGCGAGGGGTACTTAACTTTTATTAAGAATTACAATTTAATAAATATTACCAGAAATTATATTAAAAATAGTCAAAAAATGTTAAAAATTAAAATTCATTATCCAAAGCTTAAAAGTTTCTCCAAAAATGAATTGATGTTTAAAGTGAGATTATTCTCCCTCAGTTGAATTTGGGTTGCCTATGATTCTATATTCAACTTGGGCTTCTTCACTTGTTCTACATGACTCTAGATGTCTGCATAATGTGGTGGATGTCAAAGTCAGATTTTCATTTTATTGTTCATTAATATTTTATTTTAGTTTTTTTTTTTTATGAAAAATGAGATACTAAGCGTGTTCCTCGTTCCTTATTTTAGTTCTTTAATAACTTGTGATCTTATTATATTCGACTTGGAACACTCTATTTGTCGTTAATTACTTTTAGGCGACAATTTAAACTCTTGTATATTAGTGATAGTGATAGATAATCACGGTCCCCTTTCTTCCCTTTACGGGTTAGATAGTCCTATAGGTTGGCGCCTTTAGGAACATCAGCTTCCCCTATAAGTGAAACTTAGTCTTAGTGATTTATTTTAAGTTTTAGGGCTAGAAATTTGGATTTGAATTTTAATTTTTAAAGAATAAATGTGTATAAAAAATTACTCATGTATATATATATATACTTACTTTGGGTTTAAGTTATATGATTTAGAACTTAGGATTTAGTGTTAGAATGTAGTGTTTAGTGTATATGGTTTAGGAATTTAGATTTTAGATTTTTTTGATAAATCCTAATTATAATCCTAATCTCACCTAGAGGAGAGGAGAATGGGAAACTCTAGGGGAAGGGAGAAGTTGCTCCTAGTGTGACTAGAATTTATGCCTTAAGAGAATACGAGGGAATAAAAATGTGAGCAACTTGGCGAACCAAATCCTATCTAATCATAATTTTACCTACAGGGGAGGGGAAGAGGGACTCTAGGAGAAGAAATGGGGTGATCCTAGTGGGTTTATAACCCATGACCTAAGAGAAATAAGGAAACAAAGATAAACATGTTGATCAACCGACTAAATGTGCTTGCTTTAGATTTTATAATTTAAATAGGAAGAATTATGTAATTTTGGAGAAGTTATTAATATAACCTATTTATATACGTATGCTATTAGTAGAATATATTGGTTTTATATAAGGTAAGAAAAGAATACATGATTTATTTAAATGTGAGAGAATTCCAAAAGTAAACGTTTTGTTGCTTGAAATTCTTGGTTTAGTACGTATATTTGACGTAAGCTGGCTAGTCTTTTTCACGCCCTCTAATTAATTTGGCTTAACAGCTAATTAAACTGTTGACTCAAAACCTAACAGCACCTAGGAAAGGGAATGGAGAAATTAGAAAATGCAGTGTGACACCATCACCAGATAATTATTAATACATACGGAAATCAGAGTGAAGTTTCCTGGGAGGAGAAGAAGCACCGGTCAGGGACTATGTGGCCTTATTATCTAGCTGCAATTGCAACATCCGGCGATGCACGTAGTGTCCGAGGGAATTCCATTCATGCAACAAGTTCCACCGGTGCACCTGGGGTTCAACCAAACTCCGCCACCAGAAACGGGGTCCAACCAAACTCCGCCGCTAGAGACGAGGTTCAAGGAAAGTCCGCCAACTTAAGGGTGTTCATTCCATTGGCTGGCTGTTCCAGTAGGGTTTTGACTTTGGGTTTTGTTGTTGTGCAGGTTTCAAATCGGTAACGGCATCTGTAGAAGGACAAGCCCCTGCTGGAATTACAGCTCCTACTGCCAATGTTGTATTGGAGTCACAGCCAGTCCTCAGATTTTAGAGGCTCTAAGCAAACCGGAA
This sequence comes from Hibiscus mutabilis, assembly GCA_019671005.1. Taxonomy (NCBI): domain Eukaryota; kingdom Viridiplantae; phylum Streptophyta; class Magnoliopsida; order Malvales; family Malvaceae; genus Hibiscus; species Hibiscus mutabilis. The sequence continues at coordinate 19,519 of JAGYYJ010001461.1, read as the reverse complement.
AATTACGTGTTTAATAATAAGTTTTGAAAAAAATTAAATTTTAATAGTAGGTCTTTAATAACAAATATTTAAAAAATGAATTTTATGAGTAGGCCCTAAACAAATATTGGGAAATTTTAATTTTAAGAGTATGTCTTTAATAACAAATGTTGGGAAAAAATGAACAAATATTGAAAAAATTAGACTATAAATAACAAATATTGAAAAAATTAGAGCTTAAATAACAAATATTGAAAAAAAATGAATTTTAAGATGAGGTCCCTAAGAACAAATATCAGTAAAAATTAGGGATCAAATAACATGTATTGAAATAATTGGTCCCTTAGTAACAAATAATTAAAAATGAATTTTAAGAGTAGCCCATAGTAACAAAATATTGAGAAAATTGAGCCTGTAATAACAAGTATTGAAAAAATTGAACCCCAAATAACAAGTATTGAAAAAATAAATTTGAAGAGTATGCCCCTTATAATAAATATCAAGAAAAATTGGGCCTCAAATAACAAATATTGAAACAAAAATTGGACCCCTAATAATAAATATTGAAAAAAATTAAGAGTAGACCCATAATAAAAAATATTGGAGAAAATTGAGCCTCTAATAATAAGTATTTAAAAAATTTAGGCCCCAAATAACAAGTATTGAAAAGAATTAGACCTCTAATTCTAACTATTAGAAAAAATTAAATTCTAACTATTTAAGTAATAAAAATTAAAGAAAAAAAAGACTTATATCTAATATTATAACCAAATTATTATTTCGCTTACTTGTTACTTTTAGCACAAAGCCTAAAGAGCATAAAGGCCCTCAAAACTTTTTAAAAAATCAATTAAGTTACTTCAAACCTTTTGTACCCGTTACATTTCATCAAATCTAACATTTCATATAATATTTAAATAATACGGTTCAAATGAGCAAGTATATTTAGCTGATTGATCAAACTGTTTATTTATGTTCTCTCACATATCCTTAAGTCATGAATTCTAGACCTATTAGGAGCACTTCTTTCTTCTCCGTAGAGTTATTTTTCTCCTCCCTTGAGTAGAATTAGGAGCAAAAAAATCTTCTGCCTTTTTTTGTGCCAATTTCTATGCCCTAACAGTAAAAAATAAATTTTAAGTCTTAACTTTAAGTTTTAAACCATAAACCCTAAAAAATATATCATTCCCCTAATTCCCTAAACCATAACCTTAAATATTAATTATAAACCCTAAACTTATTTTTTAATGCGAGAGCATAAATAGGGACACAAAAAAGGAGAAAAAGATTTCTATTCGGATAGGAATAAAATTAAGATTTGTCAAAACAAATAATGTGGTATAAATAAATCTTAAAAATAAAATTATTCGAGCTTGAATCTTTTAATTAAAATAATATTATTTTTCCACCGAGACTGCCACTTAAATTCTTATGTTAAATTAAATAAATTAAAATATGACACAAATATATTATTATAAGGAAAAAAATTTGATACACAAGCCATAACGTTAGTTTACACGTGTCGTTAGTTTCAAGGGTTAGAGTTTTAGTTTATGGATTTAGGTTGTAAGGTTTAGAATTTAAGGTTAGTGTTTCGAATTTAAAGTATAGGGTTTAAGATTTAGGGTTTAGTTTTTTAAGGTCAAAGTAGGGGTGGACAAAACTCGACTCGACTCGAAAAAACCGAATTACTCGAGTCGACTCAAGGCAAAAAAACTGACTCCTAATTTTATAAACTCGACTCGACTCAAAAAAATTTCAAATAAAATTTGAGTTATAAAACGAAAATTCGAATAACTCAAAATTTTTAAAAATTAGTTTATTAGTTTTTATATTCGAGTCGAGTTTGTCAATTCTGCATGATATATTATGTATATCACATATGAAAATATGAAGAAATATATATGTATATTATATATGCACATAGAAAGACGATAAAATTGGAATCAATATGTGCATCGCCCAGCCCTAAGTATATGCACATAGAAATATATATGTGCACTGCTACGTATATGCATATAAAAATATATATGAAGAAATATATGTGCACTGCTACGTATATGCATATAGCAATATATATGAAGAAATATATTTGTACAGAAACTCGAAAACTCGATTCGATTCGAAAAATATTCAAATAAAATTTGAATCGTAAAATATGACTTGCAAACTCGAATAACTCGAAAATTTTTGATTCGACTCGATCGAATATTCAGCCCTAGGTTAAAGTTAAAAATTTAAAATTTAAGTTTTATAGTATAAATATGCAAGCTTTTTACACAACATGCGTATCAAAAGTTTTGTAATATAAATATATAATTTTTTACGTAATTTGTGTATTAAAATTTATACTATTCGTATTATTTTAAACCTTTAATTAAAAAAGAAGTCGACCGAAATAAAATCCAGGCGACCAGATATAGAATTATTAATTTCACTAGCGGAGGCCGAGGCTCTTAGAAGTGCCAACTTATAGGATCAGCTAACACACAGGGGAAGTAAGGGGACCATACCAGAAGCATGAACTGTAAGAATCAATAAGCCCCAAGCTAACCAAATAATCAATGTTAATGTTATTGCCATTTTTTTCCATTAACATTGTATGTACTTATAATTGAGTTTTATCTTTTAATTTTGTTGTAGACTTGTGAACAATTTTGAGAACAAGTTGTTAAAAGTTTTCGATTAACATCATCTTATCTATTCTAGACTGCGAGTTCAATACTCATTAAGAGCAAAATTTTTCTCTCCTCCCCTTAAATAGGAACTGTTCAAAAAAATTTATTGTTGATTTAATCTTAGTTTAATTGATGCTATTGTTATTAATATTTAAATCAATGTAAGTCCAAACACACTTAAACATGCATTATCCTTTAATTCAAAAGTTTAAAAGATTTTAAATAATTTATAAATATTGTATAAAAAAACTTCTATGATATCCGATTTCTTTAATATTAAATGTAGATATTTGACCATATGAAATTATGAATATACAAAGGACTAAATTAAAAAAATGGAAATATATAAATTCCATAGTATCAATAATATCTATACATGTAGTTAGAGAAAGCAAGTATGAGTTTTGAGTCATTTTCGCATGGTGGCTTAATGGGTTCATTGCATTTTTTTTTGTTAAGATGGAAATAATAAATGTAGTTGATGAAGACAATGAAGTTGAAATAGCCATTACAATAGTTGGTTTTCAGCTCATCTACTTCACCCACTTATTGCCCTTTTCATTTATAAATAATCAATCCTTTCCAGTCTCCCCCCAACTGTTTCTGCAAACAGGATTGCTAAAGATTCTCCTTTTTTAAAATTCTGTACGCTATTTATATTCCCCCTTAGATCTCCCGTGTTATTTTCTCACAATTTTGAAGCTTTTTTCCCTCGAATCAATCCATGGAAACCTGTTTCTTCGATACTCTCAAGGCTCAACCTTTCTGGGTCATTTTCCTTTTCACTTTGGGTTCTTTATCAATCTTCAAATTCTCATTCTTTTTCCTCAAATGGGTCTGGGTCAATTTCCTCAGACCCGGTAAAAACCTCAAGAAATACGGCTCATGGGGTCTTGTCACTGGTCCAACCGATGGTATAGGCAAAGGTTTCGCCTTTCAGCTGGCTAGGAAAGGGCTTAATCTCGTCTTGGTTGGCCGTAATCCTGATAAACTCAAAGATGTTTCCGATTCTATCTTGGCCAAGCATGGCAAGATTCAGATCAAGACGGTGGTCGTGGACTTCACCGGCGATCTCGATGAAGGTGTGAAGAGGATTAAAGAAACCATTGAAGGGTTGGATGTTGGGGTTTTGATCAACAATGTTGGGATTTCGTATCCTTATGCTCGGTTCTTCCATGAGGTTGATGAGGAGTTGTTGAGGAATTTGATTAAGGTTAATGTTGAAGGTACCACAAAGATTACTCAAGCTGTTTTGCCTGGGATGGTGAAGAGGAAGAAAGGTGCTATTGTGAATATTGGTTCTGGTGCCGCCATTGTTATACCTTCTGATCCACTTTATGCTGTTTATGCTGCTACTAAGGCGTGAGTGTTCTTATATTTGCAATCTTAATTGGGGTTTTATTGTTTTTTGGCAACTGAAGTTGATGTTTTGTTTTGGGATTTTTTCAGGTATATTGATCAATTCTCTAGGTGCCTTTATGTTGAATACAAGAACAGTGGGATTGATGTTCAGTGCCAGGTAATGTTTGCTCATATGCATGCCTATGGTTTACTGTTTGGTCATAACTTGATAGTCTTGGGTTATAAAATCTAAAGCAAGGCATTTTCATGTAAAGGTTGAAACTTGAACCGAGTTCCTAAATATGGATTAGTCTAAATCTATGTTAATTGGATTCAAGTGTGAGTGTTCGATATGGATATGTTTTGACTCGGGTGTGATCAGTCTTTTCTATGTTTTTTGCATGTATTTAGATGATCCTTAGTGGCCATGTCTTCATATACTTGTTTGAAACGGGTTGAGATCCAATCCATTATTATTTTGTCTATTACTTCCGAATACATCAATCATTACCATACATATGTGTAGGTCTCGTCTATGGATTGTGTAAATCATACAGGTCTAAATGTCTTGGCAATGCGTTTTTACGATTTCAAGCTACTATTAGAAGAAGTGCATTGCCACTTTTTCATTTGTTAGAAACTGTTGCTCATGAGTAAAAAGTGATTCAATGATGAATTGATGTCTCTTCAACAACAAATTAACTCTATATGTAGTGTATTACAGTTTAATATTCTACGTGTAAACGACCTGATTTGTGAATGTTTTGTGAAAATGGACTCTTGTTACGAAACATAGATTTTTACAGATGTGTAGGCCATGCATGCTATCTCACTTGTCCTGTTATTAGAAATTAGGTGTATATCATTATCTTGTTTTCTTGTTTCGAAAGGCATTTTTTAAATCTACTTGACCAGAAATGTTGACAAAATTTGATTTGCTTGTCGAACTTAAGGTCAATATATGATGCTGTTGAAGAAACCTGGAATATCGACTTGTTTATATTAGCTAAGTTCTTTCGAGAGAAGAAAAATATTTACTGCTTTCAACCCTACAATCTTTTCAATCACTTTCACTCTCTTATTATAGGGTGTTAGTGTTATGAGTATATTAAACATTGCTTACACTACAACTACAAGACGATGAACAAGAAAGCTGATTCAACAATGTTTTTATGCATTTTTTATGATATTAGTCCAATTCCAGGAATATGACACCATTGTTAATTCATGCTACTCAATTACATGCAATATTGTCATCAATAGGTCATCAATTTCCACATTAGTTTTACGATACTCTATACCGGCATACACCCCCGAAATCATATTGATCTCTACATCTTAGGATTTCTTTTCTGAATACTCCTTTCAATATGAGTGGTTCTTAGTATCTTCTTTTCTGTTCACTCAATTTTCACTGATTTCATAACTGTTTATACTTTTAAATGAGTTGTAAGAACAGAACATGGCACCAAAACTGTTTGTATTTCTGATGACTCGTTAACCAGCTTCGTATATCTTGATGAAATTATTTTCAGTATTGACGTCTAAGGTTACATTGTGTTCTATTGTCAAAATAAAAGGGAGGGTTATTGTTAAACCGGGGGTAGGAAGTTGATCCAACTTCTATGAATTGGATGTATTTAGGTTGGTTGATGAAAGGGTATAGCTTACGAAGATTTTGTATGTTAATATTGTTGCAAATGTCGAGACTTGCTTGACTCTATGCATTGGCACTCTCTAACCAACCAAGGGGTTTCTAACTGCAGGTTCCGTTATACGTGGCAACAAAAATGGCATCAATCAAAAGATCGTCTTTCTTTGTTCCATCGACAGACGGTTATGCTCGTGCAGCCATGCGCTGGATAGGCTATGAACCTCGTTGCACGCCCTACTGGCCCCATTCCATCCTCTGGGGGCTGGCTTATTCACTGCCAGAGAGTGTGGTCGATGCATGGCGTTTGCGCTTTTGCCTGGCCATTCGAAAGAGGGGACAACTCAAAGATTCTAGAAAGAAGGAATGAAAACAACTTGTCGAGTCTGTTCTGTTTCGTCTGTTGATGTGGTTCAAAGTTTACTAGATCAATGAGCTTTTGGCTCCTTTTTCAACATTTTGAGATGTACCATTTTCTGTTGATAACTTTGTTTTCGAGCATTTGCTATGGCGATGTGACTTCCATTATGTATTAGGACATGCTTGGTGGAGGATAAGGATGAAACTATATGTATCTCCGAACCCATTTCTGCATGCTCTGCTTTTCGAAGCTAAATATGTATTTTCTTTAAATTTCTATGGTGGTCATGATTTGGTACATGCGACATATCATACATGTTTTCATAATGCACTTTATCTGTCATGTCATTTACATGTTTTCAATCATGTTTATCCATTATAATTAGACCTGTTAAATTTAACCTGAAATTCGAACCGATTTACTCAAAATCGACTCGAACACGATAACCCGAATTTGATCTGAAATACGAAATAAATTGAATTGCATCGAAACCGATACGAATTTTAGTTGAACTGAAAATAGAATTGAACCAAAAGCAACTCGACCAAAGGCAATTTGAAATAAAAAATATATATATTAAAATAAATGAAGAAAGATAAGGATGTCAACTGTTGCACAAAAAGTTAAATATACATGCTATATAAAGTCATATATAAGGTATAAAGACCTAACTCAGTCTGAAAACTTGACTGGAACCGATTGATCTCCAATTAACTTAATATTGAACTAACCCGAAATTAACTGAACCTAAAATCAACCAATCTGACCCAATACCCAAACCGAAATCATCGTAGACCCGAACTAAAATCGAACCAAATTTAAACCGAATATAGTCAAACCCGAAATAACTCGAACCAAACGACCCATTTATCATTTCTAATTATAATTTCATATCATGTAACACCGAAACATGCATGTTTGATCTCTTGTATCATGTTATATACTTGAGCATGCAATTTCATCATTGGAGGACGCAAACTCTTTAGATCTTTTTTTACCTTATTCAAAGCATGGTTAGTACCATGTCTTTTCATGCATTATGTATTCTAGACATAACAATTAGATATACTAGTCTTAGTTAATCAATCAATTCACCAAAATATTCTCCAATGCCTTTATTTTATATTTAATAAATGTAGTTTTTTGATAAAAATAAATAAATAAATGTAGTTTAATTAGAAAGAAAAAAAAAGTCAAATCGCTGGAAATAGGTTAGGGTGTGCGTTACGCGTGGACCGACCTACGGGGAAAGTTGGAAAATTCGGCTTCGGCGTAAGCTGGAAATAACGTGCCCAAAGCCGCATTTCATAATTGCTTATTCATTAGGCATAATATTAAAAAGGCAAAATAACAAAAATGCCCAACATTTACGTATTTTATCGTTTGTCTTTTTATTTTTTTGAAGTAAGCAACTTTAACGTTTTAATTTGGTCTAAATATGTTTTTGTTGGATGAAAACTGTCACTCATCTGACGTTTAACGGTTAATGTTGACTGGACTTGTCACGTGTTAATATCTGCTAACGTGTTAGCATCATATTCGTCACGTGTCAACATCATATTCACCACGTGTTACTATTCGTTTATGCCACATGGCAACATGATAGTCAGTCACGTGTCACCATAAAGAAGGTATAACAAAATAATTTTTTAAAAATCTAACATGGCATATGTCACGTCAATATATCTTAATGCATGACAAGTCCAGTCAGAATCAGCCGCTGACCATCAGTTGACTGGCAGTTTCCATTTAACATGTACATATTTGGACCAAATTAAAACGCTGGAGTTATTTGCTCCAAAAAAAGAATAGGGGCCAAATGACAAAACATGCCAACGTTGGGGGCATCTTTTGTCATTTTGCCTACTAAAAATACCCATAATGTTTGATCGAATAGTCATTCTGATAATTTTGTCTTTGAATCAATTTAACCCTCAATGTTTTATTTTGGGTTGAAAATGACACCTCAGTGAATTAAAATTATTTTTTGATTGATGTGTCATTATGTAAAGTCAACATATTTGTCTATATGACACTGTTATTGCGACGTGCATTGTCATGTAAGTTTGTCACGTCATTTTAAGTCATTTATCATTAGTTGATTAACAGTTTTCATCTGTAGATGAGCCATTTTGACCCAAATGAAACGTTTGGGATATAATTATTTAAAAAAAATAGAGACCAGAATGACTATTCAGATAAACGTTAGAGACATTTTTTGACATTATACATATTCGTTAGTATTTTCTTCTATTTTGCTTTTCTTATAGAAAAATTATTCAATATGTATGAGATATAGTCTAAAATTATACGGGAGATTTAATAGTATAGACGTTATTAAATTATATATATATAAGAACGAAGACACGTAGAGAATGAGATGGTCTTTGTCCCCTCTATTTTTATATTAAATACTCAACAAATCTCTATTGTTTTGAACTTAAACAATTAGCTCCTTTCGATAATTGAACATAATTTCATCCCATACATATGAAAGGATTATTTTAAAGATATACCGACAGTGAAAATTATATTTTTATAAATAAAATTAAAATAATGGCAATATCTTAGGAGAGAAAAAAAATTATTCTTATAAAATTTTAAACATAATCTAAAAAAATATTAAATTAAAACTTTAATCAATTACCCTAAAATTCATAAATATTCCCACAACACACATTAAGAACAAAAAGAATCATAACCAAATTCTTTGTTTATTCTCATTCCCAATTAAAGTACACATTTCGTTACAAACAAGATAAGAAAATAAAAAAGAAATGTCTAGAATTTGGAACAATTCAATTATTAATATCTCTATATGCCTACCCCTCCAAAATAATATAAATCCAAATATTAAACAACAAATTTAATAGAAATTATTTATTTGGCAACAATATTAATTAATTATCCCCTCTAATTAGTTTTATCAGAACTAAATAATAACGGATCAAATTAGAACCGTTGGATCGTTTTCTTCTTACGGAAAACAACTTCGGTGTCCAACCCGAACCCGTCAACTTTACGAACACGAACCAACTCCGATCGCCGGAAAAGCTTACTCAATGGTTTAATGCTATACAAATCGTTAGCCGAGTACTTGTCGCCCCGTCTCGATAACGCCACATGTAAAATGCAGACTCCGTCAGGCTTCAACGTCCGTTCGATCTCCGCGACGAACTTCTTCGGGTAAAGCGCGTGGTCGAAGACGTTGGAGAACTCGAAATCGAAGGTGTCGTTGCGGAAAGGTTGGTTATGGAAGTCACCTTTAACGACGAGCGGCGGGAAAGGGACGAGGTCGATGCCGATGGCGTCGTTAACGCCGACGCGTTTGAGAGCCTCCACCTCTTGGCCGACGCGAGCGCCGATGGAGAGAGATTTCGAGGAGTTTGACAACAAGTTTTCGCGCTTCAACTCGTCGAAGAATCTGGAGAAGACTTTGATTTTGCGGTCCCAATCACGGGTAGTCCATATTTTTCGCAGTTTCGGGTTGAGGGTTTTGTTGAGTTGGCGTTGGATGTAGGCGTCGTAGTTGGTGTAGCCATGCCTGATTTTGAGGTGACCGGAGGAGTCGACGGCGGAAGAAGAAGTGTGGTTGGCGGTGGTGAGTATGGTTTTGGAGCGGCGATTCTGAAGAGAAAGAAAGAGCAGGAGATAAACGGAGATGATGAGAAAGTATTTTAAAACAGAAGGTATTGTTTTTGAAGCTTTCATAGTTGCATGAAATGAAGTTGAATCTGGGAAGAGACGTAAACTGATGGAGAAGAAAAGGTTGAAGAAAGAAGGGTTTGTACGTAAACACTGCGTCTGAGGAGTTGCAGTGGGGAAGACGACGACACCACCGATCAAATTGGTTGCTTCTTCTTTAATTCTTATGTCAACGCTTATATATTACTACTTGTGCTTACACTTATAAAGCTATGCTTGTTTTTAAGTATTTTATTTGTTATTTTTTACTTTTAATAGTTTAATCATTCTATATTTTGTTCGAACAATAATCTCATGTTTTTTTTTTCACCAATACTAAAAAATTAATCATAAATTCTAAGTCATAAACTTTACACACTAAAAAATACACTCAATCTTAATCCTCTAAACTCTAACCTTAAACTTTAAACTTATTTTTTAATGATAAACATAAATATAAGCACCGAAAAGAAATTAACGATTTCTACTCATTTTATTCATATAAATTAATCGTAAAGATTACTTTTAAAGTAAAATAATAAATCATATTGTACAAATTGTGTGTGACTTGTTTTAATCATCGAACTATAAAAATTTAAAATTTGACCGTTCAATTATTTAATTGAATTTATTTTAACTATCGACTGTTAAAATCGACCAAAAGAGTAACGTAACGATTAATGAAAATTTGTATAATTATACATTTGGTCTATATTAATTAACTGTTCTATCAATTTGATTTTAATTTTAATTAAATTAAATAAATTAATCATTTAATTAAACGTCGTTACGTGTTTATCACTTTATTAAAAGAAATTATTTTTTATTTTTATTTAATAATTTTATTTTACTACTCCAATCGGATGGTTACAAACTAAAACATGACCCGAATATGATTTGATAATAGAATTTTAAAACTTTTCAACTGTTCTCCTTATTGTTTTAAAACAGGATTGTGAAGATGAAATAGATGCGGAATTCTAATTTTGTAGAAACAAAATAGTTTTGAAATTACGCACAATCGAACAAAACAATCGTTGCTTCCTATACACTTGTAAAGCCCATCCTTCCAGATCATTTCTACTGTTTCGATACCCAAAAAAGTCCCAGAAAAACGATCGAAAATATAAATATATATAAGCAATCAGACAAAAACCCAGAGATATTTGTGTGTTTTTGAGGCTAAAACCGCGAAAGAGAAACACCAGACACAAGGCAAAGAGGGTCGTTGTAGGTTGTCGATGGCTTTCACATGGCTGCTGCTCTCAGGATTCTTCTTCTTCTTCTTGCGGCTATTGTTCATGCTTGTGTCACCCTCCCTATGGAAGCGGTTTGCTCCTTTCCAAGCTATTTCCAGCTTTTTTTTCTTGATCTAAGGGTATTCTGTTCTTATTCATAATTGAGTAGTCACCAAAATAATTTACCTTAAAAATAATATAACTTATTTTGATGACCAAAATAAATCGAACATAATAATTGAGTAGTCACCAAAATAATCTACCTTAAAAATAATATAACCTAGGCACTTATTAAAGCTCTAACACGAGCGGTACATAAGAAGGCCAAAAATTAAAAAAATTTAAGTTAAAATTACGGTAAAACTCTTTTTCAGTCCTATAAAAATATGTTATTTATTATTAATTTTATAAATTTAAACATTTTTAAATGATTTACTAATAAATATCATTGAGTTTTGCTATTGATTTTAACTCAATTTTTTTCTCTCAAAGGAAGTATTGTTCTTTTTAGATGACCGACCAATTTGTTTACACTGCGTAAACATTTTAAAAAAATTAAAAAATAAAGAATATATAATAACACGTAATCAAAATAAAATATAAAAAATTATTCTCTCAAACGTTTTTTTCTTTTTTTATTTGACTAATTATTTCATTTATTTTCTCACGTCCACCCACTATTACGTCAATCTGATCGACACTAAACATATGATTTGACCATCAATATATATATATATCAAATGTTCACCCTATCTTTATATTATATAACCTTATTTGGAGACCTAGAAAAACTTAAATTAATTTTTTAAAAATTGAACATTTTCAATTCTATAGATAATAAATGTGATATATTCAATTAACTTTAAAAATATTTATTTTAAAAAAATTTACACAAAATCACAAACAAGTACAGAGTAATTATAATTTAAATCAAATATTAAAAACTCGCAAGCAAACTAGAAATCAAAATATATTCAGATTTAAATCAAAATAAATTTAAATATAAATTACTCATAACAAAAATTACATCGAAATAAAACCGGCCGAAAACATTTATTTAAATTTTAAAATTTATACGTCAAGTATGAATAAACCATTGACCCAAAATTGGAATACGTAGTGGATGAGAATTTGATGAATGAAAAGCTTGTTTTTAATATTTTATTTACTTAGTTAAAAAGAGAGAGAAAAACAAAATTGCTGGAAATAGGTTGGTGGCGGGCTGGGGGTGGGGCTAAGGCGGTGCATGTGGCGTAAGCTGGAAATAACGTGGCCGAAGTGGCGCACTTCATAATTGCTTATTCTTACCTTCCGACACCTGTTTTCTAATTCATTATTATTTTTCCTCTACTTTTTATTTTGTATATTTATATATACCAAATAATTGTAGTAGTTGTAACGAATTTGATTAAAAGCTTGTTTTTAATTTTAATTAAGTTAATTCCTTGAACTTTTATTATTTTTTAAACATTTATATCTTGTGAATTTAAATTTGGATGTTTATCATTTTAGGTTTATGTTTGTTTTATGATCCATATTCGAAATTTATGGTTGTTCTTTCAATAATATTAATTTTAAAGTTCAAATTATTTCATACACTTTGGTGTATATATAAGTGTATTAATTTTGCATATAATTAGTTTTAGAGTATATATATAATATATAATATTATGAACACAATACACATACAAATAAAAAATAATATGGACCCAATATAAAATACAAACATTATAAAATATAGAATAAGATTTTAAATATAAGAAAGATGCACAACTTATTTTAGTCGAAAAATAATAGTGTGCAAATATTATAAACTACAACTTTAACGGTATAATGTGTTAGGTCTCTTAAGTAATGTCAGAATTTTAAATTCAGACATTGTGAATAGAGAAAAATAAATTAGGAGGGTCAGCCAGTCAGCCTCATATTGAACTTTTATAAAATCTAATCTGAATTAGTTGACTATTAATTCAAATACCAATAATTAAACCAAAATTACAACATTTAAATTTGTAAATTATAAATCTTTAAATAAAGTGTTTTACTTGAATTTTTTCTCGATTTCTTTACTCAAACCTAATCATAGACTAATCACTAATCCATATGGGTTCATGCCTTTATTATTATTATTGAATATATTAATAATAAAAATACACCTTTTATTTTATTTTTAATATATTATTAATAAAAATATTCTACGCAAACCTATATACCTGACATGATATGGAAAAAAGTATACTAGTGCTCAAATACACCTTTATCAAATAAGAAAAAGTACTACTTTTACATAATTATTGTGTATTTCAATTTAGTGCTAAGATTAAGTTGGATATTTTATTTGATTTTATTAAGAATATTCCTTGTAACCAGCGGCAGAACTTAAGGTAAGAGTTTGGGGCAACTTAAATTTTTTAAAACTTTAAAAGTTTAAATTAAAATTTTCATAAATTTTGAAGATTTAACTAACATTTTTAAGAATTTCGAAGAATTTAATAAGAAATTTTAAAAATTATGAAAAATGATTTAATTAAAAGTATTTAAAATTTTAAAGTTTAATATAAATTTTTAAAATCTTAAAAGGTTAAATTAATTATTTAAAAAAATTAAGGGTCAAAATCCAATTTCTTAAAAATTTTAGGGGCTACGGCGACCCTAGTCCTCCTTAAAGTTACGCCCCTGGTAGCAACCAAAGTTGCAAGAAAGTGTTAAATTATTTGTGAACTTCCGATACGATTTGATATTTAATTAGATCTTAAAGTTAAATTTAAGTATTTAATTCAAATAAAAAAATTTAAATATCAAATCAAGTTGAACTTAAGAGTCAAATTGTGTGTACCAAAAGACTTGCTTTTATATAGACAGGACATGAATCGTTATATGTTTTTTGTTCGTACTCAATATTTGTAGGTACAATTTTAAAGAAATTTGTTAAATATTTTGATAAAAAATCACCTTCATACTCCCATTATACAAATTCCTGCTGGTATCGAAAAATCCTCATTTTAAAAATATAAACAAAACTTATAACTAGTCAAAATATATAATCAATTTCAGTTTACAAGTCATATATTCATTATACTTAAAAATATCTAAATCTTAATACTAAAACAAATATCCAAATTAAATCTTCAACATCACAAACATAAATGATAAATTTAGTTAAGGTATACAAGTATACGAGAGGTTAGTTGTTAGGATAATTGTTTTGATACAAAAAATTGAAAAAATTAGTTTTGGACTAAATTGAAAAGATTTTAAAAATATTTTTAAGTCTAAACAACTTGAAAATATGTTTGAGAAGGTTTCAAAAAGTTTTAAAGTGTTTTTTGAAATTTTTTAAAGTAGTCAAACCTAAGTTCTCAGCTCAACTGTATTGATATGGTATACCCCGTTTCGATACGTCTTAAGGTTTCAGCTATAGTCTATTTGAAACTACCCAAACTCGTATCAATACAGGGCTTGCTCGTATCGGTACGGAGCGGGATCATTTCGATACGCCTCTTAGCTTTTCGATACGCCTAGGTGGCCAAACCCCCTCAACGGCTATTTTCCAAATGGTCTTTTAAATTGCAGGCTGTACCAATACACTCCTAAGTGTATCGATACGCACAAGCTGAAAAGAGCTCAACGACTAGTTTCTGAAAAACACGTATCGATACGGCTACCCGCGTATCGGTACGGTCAGCTTCAGAACTATATTTATTGCGGAAAACAAAAGCCCTAACGGCTCCAATCCATCCCCAACAGTCTCTAACGACTAAGAACTCAATTAGGAGTATAAAAGGGACCTCCAAACATCTATGGATGACTAATGATCCTCAAGTCAACAATCATATGATCAAAAAATGTCTTAGTGCTCAAATTGTCATATTTCTTATATAGACAACACTTGTGAGCTTAATTGTAAATGTATGCTCAAGTGTCTTAGGATTGGGTGAGTGCTTAAAGAGTGCAAACATCAACCTTGTAAGAGGATTTTTCAGTTTGCTTTTGCTTTTCTCTTGTAAAAAGGGTTTACTCAAATTTTGGGATAGAAAGCTTTGAGTGTGTAAGGGTTGCCTCCTAAGTCTAGAAAAGGGGAAGAAATTTAAAAGTGAATTTGGTGAAATCCTTGCTGAGGAGCTAAGGTAGTAGATGTAGACTTTGATTAAAAAGTTGAACCACTCTAAATCTTGTGTCAATTTTTTTTAATTTTTGCTTCCACCACACACCCAAAAATCAATATTCTCCACCACTTGGCAAGCAATTTGGTTGAAGATGTCGGGCTCTACATTAATATATCAAAGATCCCTATGAAAATTTATACATGTACGGTTCGAGATCCCTAAAATATAAAAATAATAAGCTCTAATCTTGTCCGCATCTCCATTTAAGCTTCAAAGATAAAATTTTTCTGTCCCCATTACATCATAAACACTTAGATAAACAAATACGAGTTATTTTAATTTAATCAAGTTTTGGAATTTGAAATCTTAAATTGCAGTCGTATTAATTTATGAAGAGGGAGTTTAATTATTTTTGTGGTCCTACTTAATTTGATGAAATTAATCTCTATTTAAATCGTTTAATATGTAAAAAAAATACTTATAGTTTACCTTTAAATCAAAGAATACTAAACGTTTAAATATGATAATACTTTCTTGTTAAATTGACAATAATGTCAACCAAACAAAACTAAACCAATAAAAGTCAAAATGAGCTACACATGTTATTTAGAACAATTTAATATGTGATGTATAATACATTAATCATTTATATTTTCTTATTTGTCTTTTTTTCATATTTTAAAATATTAAACGTTTAAACAAATTTAATTATATGTTCTTCTGCATATTATACTATTTGTTTAATTATATGTTTTTCTGCATATTATACCAATAACAGAAACTCTTATTTAAACTCAATGGAATTAATCTCAGTGTTACACATTTTTAGAATAAATTTGTTATTCAGGTGTTTATTAACAGAATAAGAATTATGAGTAATTATACCATGCACTGTCGGTAAAAATATTTTATTTTTATAAGTATTTTAATTTTTAGGGGTTAAAAATTCATTTTAAAATTGTGGTTTGAATTTAAGTTTATGTGCTTAAAATTTAAGGATTGTGGTTTAAATTTAAAGTTCACGGTTAGAATTTAGAGATTATAAGTAAAAACTTAAATCTCTACTGTATTCCCCTAAAACATAAATCCTAAACTCTAATTCCTATACCCTAACACTAAACCCTAAATTCTAAGACCCTAAACTTAATCCCCTAAATATAAACCATAGACTGGATCCTTAATTCTTGAAATTAATCCCCTAAATATAAACCATAGACTGGATCCTTAATTCTTGAAATTATAACACTTCTGAAAACAAAATATTTTCAAGGAATTAAAGAGAAAGTTGCATTAAAATGGTGCAAATTACAGGCAATTTACATGCTATTACACCCTCGTACAAAGATCTACACTCCTATCACTGTGATCTCGTCCTGTTAAGCTGGTTCAACGCCGGTTGCAGAATGTTGTAGGCCACCCAAAGAAGAGCCGGAGCCACCACGAAGAGGAGAAGGGTCCCCCGGTTGTCACTCGACGCTGCGTCAGCAACCATGGCAATCTCACTCGCCGATGCTTCCGGTGCCCACACGAACCCCCCCGACGCAGCCAACCCGCCGAGCCCTAACCCGATGATCACCCCTGTGGTGCTCCTCATTCGGTTGTCTCCCTCGGCTATCTCGGCTATCTCTTGGGCGGCGAAGGCGGGATCGCATGAGCTGAGGGTCGAAAAGATAGCTCCGACAATGGCGGTGCCGGTGAGTGAAGAAGAAGGGAGGTTGGGTTTTGAGAGGGTGAGACCCTTGGGGAGGTTTTGCATGGAGAGGAGAGAGATAGGTTTAGGGTTTGGTTTTGTGGGGTTGGTCATCTTGGTTGAGCCGATGCTTAAGCATTTTGCATTGAGCATCGCCATTGTTGCTACGCTTGCTGCCATTTTCTCTCTTTTCTGCGTTTAGGGTTATGCTGCTGATCCCGGGGGGGAGATTTTGAGGGATGTTTTACAGGTTTTTGTGGCAGAGAGAATGGATTGGATCTAGGGGGCTCTGGGGATATAGATCAAATGTGAATCATATCAAGATTGTCCAATAAAATGGAGATTTCTGGATGCTTTTCTTATCCTAATGAGATATGGACCTCATGTTGAATACCCCACCACAAGTTTCTTATCGCCTTCAAATCCCTCTCTTAAGGTCAATTTGTAAAACATCAACAGCCCCTTCCTTTCGCATTACACATTGAAGGCCCACTGTTCGATGAAAAGCTTCAAAGGGGATTGAATGTCCAATGGCTCAAATACACAAAGGGGCCCAATAGACAGGTTCAGCTGTCCAAGCCCGCATTCAAAGGCTGAACTCTCAATAATATCTTAGGGCTTTTCTTTCGGCATATCTCCTTGTTTCAAGGTTCAGCTGTCCTTTGATTAATTCGGTTAATTAACCGGTTTCAAACTAAATTTAAAAAATAACCATTACCAATTGAACACTTAATTAACTGAATTAAATTTTCGGTTCAATCGGTTAATTCAGAAATGAAAATGTCGTCTCAAGGTGGGAGAAAAAAAAAAGGGAATATGAAAATTGATCCATTGATGATTGGAAGTAGTAACTAAAGAAAAGAAGTAAATAACCATTGTTCAATAACAAGAGTTCATAATTCTACTTCAACCAGCAAAGGGCTTGGCAGTTCAAAAATTATAAGCAAAGCATGTTTCTCTCAAGCGAACAAAAATTGTCCCGGAGCAAACCATACAACACAATCGAAACAGGGTAACCTTATGGCTGAAACAGTTTCGAATTTATACCTCAGTAGTCTGATGGAGAAATGACATCGTCGATTTTCAAAATCATCTTTATAACTTGTGTTGCCAGTAAGATCTGTTGCTGCTTCCCGATCAGCGTTTCAAAGACGTCTTGCTGCCGCATATCATTAGTCCCAACATCATTGCAGTCTATTCCGTAGTGTGGATTGTTCTCCTGCACATGGATATAAGAAAACGAAATTAACGACATACTACAAGGCGGTGAGATTATGTAAGATCGAAGTTATTATCATACAAATTATAGTAATTACCTTAATTTGCTGAGATTTCACTGCTGATAGTGTCTCAATGGGTTGGAGACCGCTATTCTCAGCCAGGGCCATGGGGACCGAGTCTAGAGCATCTGCAAATGCCCGGATTGCATACTGCAGATCAAACAAAATTTTGATATTATATAATTACTAAAAGAAAGAATGTTACAATATTTAGAGGATTATATGTGCTTCTTACCTGCTCAACTCCTGGATATTTATCCGCAGCTGCCTCTACAGCAATTGAGCAAGAAATCTCAGCTGAGCCGCCACCATAGACGATAGAATTGTTGCGAATGAGATTCCGGGCCACACACAATGCATCATGGATACTGCGCTTTGTCTCTTCTATCATCATCTTGTTTCCTAATAAATCATCAACCAAAAAGGAAATCCTTTATGAGATTTATATGGCTAATCCAAAACAATTCAGCTTGCATTAAATTTGGAATATTCTACTTTTTGTTACTTTTGGCTCTCTACAACATTATAAAGTTAAGAGTAAATCCTTGCATAGCTCTGGTTTATTATAAACATAAGCGAATGGCCAACCAATTCTAGATTGATCAAGAATAAAGATGTCCAAACATTTCAAAACAAGAATGGAGCAGATAAATTGCATACTCTTCAACCAAGTCATTTTCCCTTTTGTTTATTTGGTTTAAGAGTTCGCTGGTAAAAAACATGCTCTGAAACTGCCCAAGAATTTTTATGTTGGTACTAGATACTGTCTGTCTCTAAGAATAAATCAACAGGTCTTACCATTGAGGCCAGGTGACATTTTTATAACAAACTATATAGGAATAGGAAATTAAAGCAGAACTAACTCAATTGGTGAACCAATCGCATAGGCTTAAGCCTTACCAAGATACAAAATCAAATTACGATGACCGAATAAAAGATAACCAAACTTAAGGGAATATAATCTACCTCCACGAATAAAAATGGTCACGGCCCTTGAATTTGCACAGTGTTCAATGTACAACATTTTATCTTTGGTGGTGCCAAAAGACTTCTCTCTGACCAGACCAGCCTGAAAAAATAGAGTTAAATAACAAACAAGTGTTTGCTATAAGAGAGATGCAATGCCTGGGGATTAAGCTGGAATTTTACAACATAAATACTTCATCAAACCTAAATTGCTAGACCAAATGAGAAATGCTTTAGTGCTTCATAAAAACATTTTCATAGGGAGGAATTTATCCAACACATATTTCTAAGCAACGTAATACAGAGAAGGAATAATGGAGCCAACATACCCTTCCCAGCTTTTCTGGGGTCAACTCCTGGAACCTTGGCACAATCCTCCCACCTATAGAGATAAATATAATTAGATTGCTCATAAGCTTGCATGCCATCTCAGCAGCAAGATATTTACCTATCGTGAATTTGGTTACCCTTCAAATGAAAATAAGATAAGTAGAAACAAACCTGTAGCTATTGCTATGAGCTCCAACTCCACACCACCAACCCAT
>JAGYYJ010002343.1:0-42064 GCA_019671005.1 Hibiscus mutabilis | reverse complement strand
GTGTCTAATGCCTAGTGTGTTATTGCTTCAAAAGTTTTGATTATTTTCCTGCTTTGTTTGTCAAAATGTGTTACATGTGTGCTAATATTTTTGTATAGTTATGTGCATGTAGAATATACTATATGTGGTCAAATTCTGGTGTGTTTTCAAATGGATCACTGTTGCACATTAGCTTATATGTTCTTTTATATGCCCAAATCTTTTTTTTAATTATACGCCCATATTGTATAACAACTTTATCTATCGCTGATGGTTAATTTCTATGCTAGAAGCTTTTGATTGAGTTTTTCTGTCACGAGTCATTTATCCCTGCTTGTTAGTGAATTTATCTCTAAGATTATAGTAGTAAACATTAAAATGAAGGATATAAATGTCACTATATTTCCTAATCCTATAGTTACTGAATTTCCTTTTTTCTTCCACCTGTTAATTATCAATTCTGTACTTATTTTCACCTACACGGCGAGTGTCCTAAAATTCCCTTATTTTAGTATGGCGTTAAGGTTTCCTTCTTTGTAGCTTACTCAATATAGATATCTTTATTTGCCTTTTGACTTGTGGTGTTGCTGTGTTGGAAGGTTTATTAGATCTTATGTGATCATTTTAGAGAATGGATTCAGTGTGTGGGTTTTACTTCTACTATTGTTGGCATGAACAAAATGGATTATCTTGTTAATAAGAACAAGCATTCTTCAAAATAATTTTGAAACTGAAATTTTACCAACTACTTGCATGGATACAACAAGTCTTTTGGTCACGCTTTTTTAACTATCTTGGTTTTGTTTTAAATCTACCAGTTGGAGAACATATAGTTTCTATTGAGATGTCCATCCATGTAATCAGTTTACCAGATATGGTAGCAGTTCTCTTGCATTTCGGAGTTCGCCGTCACTTTATCCATTGTATGCAGTTTTTTTGAATGTCTTACTCGGTAGTATTATTCAATGTTCCCCATGCTTTTGCATTTTATTTGATTGCATCCAAGGACAAGAAGAGGAGTGACTGTCATCACAATATGGTGCCCCTTGTATTTGATCACTATTTCCAGTTTAACTTGCCTTGAACTTGAACATGTCATTTTTGGATTGTACGCGTTCACTTTCTTATTTGCTTCTGGTGCCTAGCATGCAATTTTGCTGTTTGTTTCAATTGTTTACCAGTCTGAGGAAATATTGTCTTCGTTTTCTTCAAATGAAATCTAGCTTTCTGTTATTTTATTTTTGAAATTCTCTTGAGGAATTTCTAACTCTGTGTTGTATGTTTCTTTTAATGTTTTGTGGTGCTAATTAGAGAGCGAGATTTGTTTGACTTGATTATTGCAATTGCTGCATATTTCTGTTTGTTCTTTTTGTGTGTTTGACTGGGGACTAACATCTTAACTGAACTTGTTTTTTTTTTTTCACTGGTGTTGCATTAATACATAGTTTCCAGTTAGTTTTTGACCTTTTTGCTTGATGATGTGAAATGATGAATTGAGTTGTTAATGGTTGTTTGATTCAGGTTTATGACAGCTTGTTGGACGCAGATGTTGCCTGAATGCAGACTATATGTACTCTGGATAGATGAATGCATTAGCTTGGCTCTTACGGCCACTTCTCTTGATTTGCATCTCTAAGATGTTTTATTTTTCTTTGTGGTTGATGTAGTACTGGTTGGCGAAACATATGGTGTGGACTAGTTTTTCTGTGTTTTGTTAGGAATCTTTGTTCCCGTGGTACCTTTTAGCCATTAGTACATTTTTTTAATAATACAAGCAGTGACGTTTTTGCCTATTTTTGGTGGCATCTGTGGTTGTTATTGCATCTCTTCTATGCGGAAGTTTATTTCTTTCTTGGTTGATATCACCATTCATGTTGATTTTTCTATTACAAATGTACAACTTTATTTTTGTTGATTCTGGGCTGACTGATCTTTATGCACTGGAGTTACTTAACTTGGGTGTTTTGCTTGTGATAGCTGATTTTTATATCCATGCCTATTGAATTCTCTCGGCATGTTCCTCTAAAACGAGGTTCCTGTTACGAAAATGAATTGGTTTTCTGGAAACCCCTTTGTTCTATTTGACATTAGTTGCCAAACTCTGCCTCGATTAGAATTTGCAGACTAAATTATCTTGAGCATTTAATTATGATTCTTCTATACCGTGAATCACTATACGTTTGCCTTGGTTTCCTGTCTTGATGAAAGATGAGGTTATTCGGTGGAATGATTAAACTAACACAGACACAACCATTTAACTAGTTTCGTTGTCGTCCATGCATTTATCTATGTGTTGCGTTCAAGTGTTATTTTTTTCTGCTGAGGAACCAAGAGCACATTTACTTCTTTTACTGATGAGTAGTTGTATGGTTGACATGTTTGAATCTAAGACTTTATGCTAACTGGCATTGGCACCTTCTTTTTCTTTCCCTCTTTTCTCCATGGTTTTGGCCGTTGGCTGAGGAACACTTGGGGACGTAAAGCCAACCTCAAGGATGAAATGGAAGCCTGCACACAAATGAAGCAAGATGGGCACATTCAGTATCAATCATTAGTTCCCTGTGGAGCCTAATCTCGAGATTTGTTGTTGGAAGTGTCTGAAGTAATGTTGGTCTTCTGGTATTTCTTTTATGTCCGTTCTACGCTCGTAGATGTCCGAACTTAGATCGTATCCGAAGAGTGTAATGTGTCTGAAGTGGTGGTGTTAATTGGTGTGGCCAACATATATCTATGGATTAGCAGAATTTTTTGATTTTTATTGAATTGAAAATAATGATATTTAAATTAGTTTAAGGGCTTATTAAAGATGTAGTTATTCAAAAAAAATGCAATTCGGAGATTTTTAGCATCTAATTTATTTATTTTCACTTTCATTGAGGCTTGTATCATGCAGTAGAAGGGTTGATATTTAATATCCTATTAATCATGTTCAAGTTTATACGTGGTCGAAAAATTATATAAAATCACATTATCAATAAATAACTTATTTAAAAAATTTAGAAATTTATATCTGTTTAATAAGTGGCGGGTAATTTACATTTTATCATTAAATTTGGTATCCACATTGATTTACATAATAAACTTTTAATTAAATTGCATTATTTAACTATTATTATATATAAATTAAGTCATTTATCATTGAACAATTTTAATGAAAAACTAAAATTAACATTTTTATTTGAATTTTTTATATATATCATCAATAAAATAATGTTTAATCGGTAATTTAGATTTAGTTGAATGATGTAATTTAATTAAATTAAAAGTTTGTGATATAAATGAAAGTAGATATTAGATTTAGTGATTTAAAATTTAAATTATTCATAATGACATATATTTGTTTAGATCTAGGGCTAGGTGTTCGATCGAGTCGAGTCAAAACTTTTTGAGTTATTCGAGTTTACATGTCTTATTTTACGATTCAAACTTTATTTGAATTTTTTTTAATCGAGTCGAATTTTTGAGTTTCTATAGAAATTTAATTATAATTATTTATAATGTTATAATACATATTAATTTTAATTTTAGAGACTTTCTATATGTGTATACGATATGCATATATATATTAGAATTTTTATTTTATAATTCAAATTTTATTTGAATTTTTTTTGAGTCTATGAAATTACAAGTTGAGTCAAAATGAGAATTTTTTTGCCTCGAATCAAATAATTCAATTTTTTTGAATCGGTTCGAGTTTTACTCACACCTACTTAAACCTTTATATGGTTAGGACTGACAGAAATTCAAATTAAATAATAAAAATAATAATATTTTTTAATTTTGGTATCCTCCGACGAGTCACCGTAGGAAAAAAATGGCTTCACTAAAGGTATACTATTAACATATATTTAAAATTATTTAAGCTCTTGTTTTAAAATTTTAAGATATAAAATTAAGGTAATTATTCTATGCATAAAAGCATGTGAAAACTTTGTTTATATAAGTGTTTTAAATTTAAGGTTTAAAGATTTCATTTAGAGTTTAGGGTTTAAATATAGTAGTTTTGAATATAGGGCTTGTTGATAGAATTTTTGGTTTATGGTTAAAATTTAAGATTTATATGTTAAACTCTAAATCCCTAACCATATTACATAAACCTTAAATTCTAAAACTCTACAATAAAATCTCTAAACTATAAACCATAAACTAAAATCTTAAACCCGCACTTATACAAACAGGAAAAAATTCATTGTCTGAGTATGAGATAATAACTTAATAAGCCTATTTTTTTGAATAAATTATCCTAAAATTAAATAATATTAGTAACTAAACATAAATAAATGGGTTTCTGATTCAAATACAGCTTCATTTTAATGATGGGCCAAAGGCCTGAAAGCTTGGACGGCCCACATTTATTTGGACAGGAAGCCCCATAACAGTAGCTATCTACTGGGGCCCTTACATCGCGCGTGGCTCTGGCGCTCGCACTAAAGATCGTGCGACTCCTCTTTTCCCATCTCTTGCTCGAGTAAAACTGGGAACCTGCTTGTCTTCTATTTTGGTTTTCATACAGATTTGTTTTGGGGAATCCTCTTTTCGTGCCCGGCAAAGATCGTGAGAGGGGTGAATCGGAGGAGAAATCGCGGCGACTAGGTTTCGAGTAAATGGTCAACGGTCAATAAGATTTGATTTGATTTGATTTATATCTCTTGGGTCTGGCATGCTTCATTCATGTGAAAGTTGAAGTTGAATCTAAATCTGAATCTGATTTTCCCTTTAATTCATATTTTTGTTTGATTGATAGAGTTGAGTTTTGGTCTCATAGATCTGTCGTGATTGGTTGGTTGAAATTTGGAATTGATTTTTTTTTTACAGGATAAAGTAAAATTGTTTTCATCTGATTTTTTTTGAATTTTTTTATTTGGTTAGGATTTTCATTCTGGTCAGGATATGGACCTTTTCTCGTCTAAGGTTTCTAGTCCATTTGTGAATAACGAAGCTGATCAATCGATGGAAGTGGTGTTAACATCTAAAGGAAGTGGTTGTAGTGACCAAAACAAAGGAAGACGCTGCACAGCTAAACTTAGTGAAGATGACAGAAGGGAAAGGAAAAGGCTGGTTGATAGGAAATGTCCACAGAAAAAGAGGGTAAGGAAAGAAAATGTATTCCTTTTATCATCCTTCTCGTTAGGAGTGGAACTTGAAAATTACGGATTTCGGTTTTATAAAGTTCAACTCTTTTGTTTATCTTCCTTTTATGGTATATTGATGAAAAGATGGAGGTATGACAACTGATCTCGAGGTTATTTTGCACCAGATTAAAATGAAACCTGACTGTTAATAACATTATACTTTGTTGGTGCTTTTTATTTTGCAGAGTGCGCTCGAAAGAATGACTGAAGAGATTGAACGGTTAAAAGAATCTATTACACAGATGCAGTCCAATCAACAACTTTCAGCCCCAATTCTAGAGAAACTAGAAAGTTATTTTTCTCAATCAACCAGCCAGCAACATGATATTAAAGGTGTATCTGTCCAGGTAGCAATCATTTACTTCTGAGGAGTTTGAGGGTACAAAGTTACAATCGCCTCTTCTAAATGTCATCATATTTGGACAATATTTAATTTTGGATTTCATTTGTGCAAATGACTGCCCAGATTGAATACTTGCAAGATATCAAACAGTTGAGTGCTGAGACCGGACAGTTAAAAGAGGAGATCGGACGGTTGAGTACTGAGAATGGACTCTTAAAAGAGAAAACTGGACAGTTGAGTGCTGAGAATGGGCGCTTAAAAGAGGAAACTGGACGGTTGAGTATTGAGAACAGACATCTAAAAGAGGAAAATAGCCGGTTAAATCTCGAGAACAAACGCTTGGTAGATTATATCAAAGACCTGCGAGGCAAGAGCCAACTTCTAGAAGTTCTGCAGACACAAGACAGTCATATTTCCCAACCAACTTGCCAGGTTGATCAAAATGTTTATGTCCACTAGCAACTGTGTTGGCTTCTAAAGTGTTAAAAGAGTTGTCCAGCTTTACTATTTTAGGAACTGAAAAATAATTTTTACAATACGAAACCCAAATTTGCTTATCTGCTAAAACTAAATAATTGAATTTAATTTGTGAACACTGAGAATGCCATGAATAAGTTTTTTGGCTTGAGATGTCTTTACTAATTACTGTGTAATCTTTGAAGGGGAACATTGATTATAATCTCTTTCACTTGTCTGTTTCTTTTAACTTGCAGAATAATCGTTGTACGGAGAACTTTGGTGTAACGTGCCAAAAATGAAAGAGACAGAAAACGTGGCCGTTTTAGTTAATTTTTTTTCATCTTATTTTAGTTTAGTGAAACGGTGAGTTTTGGTTAGGCACTTAGTCTTGTAAAACGCTGCGTTTAGCAGGATAGGACTATATGGTCTGAAACCTATCGTTTTCTTCCTTATCGAATGAATGAATGAATGCAATTGATCTCGTCTTTCTCCTTTCTTCTGCTTCTCCCTAATATTCTGCTTCTTCTCTTTCCTTGCTCTGTTCTATCTTCTCCCTCACTCAAATATTCAGTTTCTTTATTTTGTGTTGTTACAAAGGTATCAGAGACAGGTTTATCCTCGGATTTTTGTGGAAATTTCGGAATCAAGCAGCAGCAACGTTCATGACGAATCAAGCCCAGAGGACATCGGTTCCAGCCATGGTTGACGATCATCAATCGTCTTGGTCTGAACTCTGTGAGCAATTTAAACTTTTGGTAGAAAAATTGATGAGTCGAATTCTCTTGGTAACTGTTAGTCGTCTGTTGTATCCGATCACTACAGACATTCTGTATCAGGTGTTCTCACCACATGGGTTAGTGGAGAAGATTGTTCCGCTTCAGCATTCAGTTCACTTTCAAGCATTGATCCATTATCAAGAATGTCATGAGGCTATCTTCGCCAGAAATTCTCTTCAGCAGCGTTATATATACGATGGGTGTTGTCAGTTGGACATTCAATTTTACGGAGACGCATCGATTTCAGATTACGCCAAGTTGAAACAAGAATCACAGTTAAGTGTCAGTAACATAGGCAACATGTTTGATGAAATGTCTGTGCAAAGTGCTGAAGTTAAAGATAGCAATGTGTTTGATGAAGTGCTTGTACAAAAGGACGAAGTTAAAGCTGGTAGAAATATTGATATCAATTCGGATAGTTCGAGTCTAGAATTTGAGGTTAGTCCAATGAAGGTTGCAGTGATGATGGAGGATGACTCGCTGGACATTGCGAAAGGTTCGCTTGTGGTAGAGACAAAACAAGAATTGTGGTCGATAGGCTCTAACAACAAGAAGGTGTTTGAAGAAATGTCTATGAGAACAGATAGACAAGCTTCTGGTCAAATGATCCATGTTACCAAGGAAGTTGATTGTCAGAGTGATGTTGTTGATCCTTCAAAAACTTTTGAGGCAGCGGATATAACAACAGTGTTGGATCAGGTAATGAAAAATGAATGTGAGTATCGAGTTCATATATGCAATTTTGATATTCAAAGAATTCCTTCTTTAGTTGTGAATTGCTTATGGCTATCTACACCTGATTGTGGTTATGGATCTATATCTATAATTGTTGATGTTGATGATCCTTATAGTTTTAGACTATTATTAATGGGAGATGGTGAAATGAACCCAATAGTTAGAACTGTGGAAGGAGTAAGTAAAGATGGCATGGTCAATATTGAAGAGAAATTGAATATTATTTTTGAGAATGGTGAAGCTATAAAAAGAACATACATGGAGGATTGGATTGTCCAATTTGCACTATTTTTCAAGAACTATATTGGGTTTGATTCTGTTTCGTACTTGGATCTGAATTTGAGATGAAATTATATTCAGAAGCAATGGCAGATGCTGTGACAAGTGAAGCCGCACAAGAGTGCACAAGAGTTGTTTGAAATTACTACAGATAAATTTCAAGAGATGGTTCTTCTGGCATTGTTCAACGGGGGAAATCTTCATATGTCCAAGGCAAGGAAGCAGATCAAATTAACAAAAGATGGTTCAACAGAATCTATGTTAGCCCAGGTTCAGATTGTATATGAGTGGGAACAAAAGGAGCATGTATTGGCAGCAAAGAGGTATGGGGAAGCATTGAAGATTAAACTAGACTTTCATTATGTTTTTGAAGAAGTCAGCTTTAGTGGTGCACATGTATTAGAATTCAATTTTGATCTTGGGAAAAACACTACACCTCTTTCAACAACAGTTGTTTGTGTTAGAAAAAAAAATTGTATGGATGATTTTGGTGAAACTGAATTCAAGATAACCTTAACAAAGATCAGATCAACTATAAAGTCAGAATTGATAGAATTTATTGAAGCTGAGCCTGAGTTGGTAGTGCCAAAAGAATTACTATTCCCACAACAATTGCAAGAGTTTAGGATGCTGCAAGAGTCTTCTTTTGTTCCTCTTAGTCCTGACAAAAAGGGTCACAAAACGGAAGCTAAGGGAGGAGGGATGCTGCTCATAGTTGGTCGGGAAAGAGGCGTTGAATCTTCTGATTCAAAAGGAGCTGAAGAAGTAGGTGTCCAACCTCTCAATGAGGATTACCGAGGTAGAAACTTCTCAAGGGAACAATCACTTCATAGGGCGTTGGAGCTTAGTGTCTGCTTCGAGGATGCATTTGGTAGAGCTCGACAATTGTATTTGTCTTGCTATCATTCTATTCCGAAGAGTTTGGAATGTTCAAGGACTCACAAACTCATATTAGCAAGGATGAATGAATTGAAAACAAGTGCTTGTAATCCATGGATTCCTAAAGAGTTGCTTGTGCTTGAGGCTCTCATTACCAAGGCTGAGAAATGTTGTGTATTGACTATTATTGGATACTTGGCAGAATTTATAAATGACACCAAGGATGTGGATATGATTAAGATCATGGTTGTCTTTAGTGTTGAGGGGGAGTTAGTAAGCCTTTCTGAGTCATTTATTGAAGCTATGGCTGTTGTTTTTCGAGGCATTATTCATGGTGGACTGGTTGTTGTTCAATATGGTTTAGCATCTCCACCATCAATGGTTAGTGATGCACTTACAGAAGACAAAACTATGTTCAATGCAAAAAATGGTGCAAGGAATTTATTTGCACCGAAAGTATTCGAGCCTCTTGGTGCAATTAAGCTTGACTGTCAGTTCTTAGAGCCAGATTGTTTGTGTCCAAATCATAACCCGAACCTTGATGTTCAGTTTAGTGAACTTTTGATCCCGGGGGGAAAAGCATTTTGAACGAGGCATCCAATATGTTTAGCCATGGATTTAATTCTAACATGAATCACAAGTCAACAGCCTTATTGTTGGTGCTCAAGCCAAATTTGGTTAAGTGGAAAAGGGCAATGATGAATATCTGGTCAAATCATTTAAAGAAAGTAAGGATGGTCAAGTGTGGGAACCGAGTTGTCACTAAAGCGATGTTGGAATGGACTGATTCATTTTCAGATGATGCAACTTGGAAAATCCTTCGTCATTGCAACTACAGTAACTGCAATTATATGCCTTTGATCCTTGAGGTCAAGGATCTTTTGGAAGCAAAGGGTATTGTAACGTGCCAAAAATGAAGAGACAGAAAACGTGACCGTTTTAGTTAATTTTCTTTTCATCTTATTTTAGTTTAGTGAAACGGTGAGTTTTGGTTAGGCACTTAGTCTTGTAAAACGCTGTGTTTAGCAAGATAGGGCTATATGGCCCGAAGCCTATCATTTTCTTCCTTATCGAATGAATGAATGCAATTGATCTCGTCTTCCTCCTTTCTTCTGCTTCTCCCTAATATTTTGCTTCTTCTTTTTCCTTGCTCTGTTCTATCTTCTCCCTCACTCAAATATTCTGTTTCTTTATTTTGTGTTGTTACATTTGGCAACGAAGAAGCTGTTGTTGGGGTATGGAAAATCTTTCAAGTTCTTTAAGTGCATTTGATTTGAGATATCTTGGAAAGTTACCATTTAGAATAACTTTACATGGCTAGAAACCTTATAATTGCAGTAAAAATTATCCTAAACTACATGTCATTCAATAATTATTATGACTTACATGCTGGTATTAGATTCCACCCTCAGGTATGTACTATGAATATAAATGAGGACATTGACTACTCATAGTAACTAATATCTATATACTTGTGCTTGTCCAATCTTTACTCTCAATTTCTTTTGTAAGTAGTATTGAAACCGATTTAACGGCATCTAATGCTCATCCTTTATGGTCTATTGTTGCAAAGATGGAGGTATTGGGGTTGAAACGAAGATTTTAATGACAAGTGATCTTGAGGCTAAATTTTTAATTTTGGATGAGGTGAAAATTAACTTTTAGTTGTCAATAACATTATATTCTGTTGCCTTTTATTTTGCAGATGGAGTTAGAAAGGATGACTTCTAAGAGCAGTTTCTTAAAATCAGAATTTGGTCGGTTGACTGATGAGATAAGACGGTTACAAGAGGATATTACATGGTTGCGTCCTAATTGGCATTTTCCAGACCAAGAACTAAATAAACTAAGAGATCATTTTTTCCAATCAACCAGCCAGCAGCACGATGATGATAAAAGTGCTTCTGTCCAGGTAGCATTTGTTTGCTTTAGAATGATGTTGAAAACTTGAGTGTTGTTTGTTCGTAGTCCATCTTTGAAGGAACAAATATTTGCATGCCAAAATTCCTTTAAAATTGTGTCTTACTCTTTCAAAATCCTTACATTCTTTGATAGCTCAATGTTTTTGGGCTTGAAACATTGGTTTGGTGGTAAAACAACACTCAATCCTTTGACAAAAACAATTTTGCTTTCTATTAGACAGTTTATGTCAGTTCTTTAATTTTTTTTCTAAGCATGTTAGCATATGGTTTTCCGCTTGTTTGGTTCGAGTATGCATACTCTTGCATGTAGTTTTTACACACCTCAATTACTTGAGGGATAATGGAATGTTCAATAAAAGATCCTGAATTTCTCGAACCGAATCGGACTTTGTGTAAGCTTCTATTTCTGCTATCATGATGTTCTTTTTTAATCTTCGAACTCTATGTTTCAGTCATGTGGCTTCCAACATCTTGAAGGCATCCAAGATTTGCAGAAGACTGGTTCAAGTGACGCGGCTACCAACCAGAATCATACATAAGATACATAAAAGTATCTGGAACATGTTATTTGCTCAATTTAAGTTGTATCTCAATGTCGAATGTTAATGCTTTTGGTAATAAATGAATTTATTCGAATGTAAGATCAAGTTTGCTTTTGGTTTGATTATTATAGTTTCATTAGGAGGATGTAAGATCAAGTATGCTTGCGTGTTCAATATTTTTAGTGTTCAATTATATGTTCATAAATATAACTGTGAACATATTAATTTGATCTTCACAAATATCATTTAATTTGAGCGAGTGAATATAAATATAATTTTAAATAAACGAAGATAAATTAATTACGAACTAATTTTATGTCTATTAAAAAATGTTAGGTTGAAGAAAGTAAAAGAATTGTTGACGGGTTTGATTCATTCGGCTTGTTATATAGGCATATTTAGAGCATGAAGTTCAACCCTTAGGTAAATAATATTTAAAAGTCTTGGTCACAATTTGAACACAAACAATCAATTTTGTGTTTTATTTACTTTCTAAGATTTTTTTAGATCCGGTTAAACTCATATACTGCAAATAAAACTGTTCGGACTTAAATTTATTAGACAGAACAATATTTTATTTTTTACTATAGGATGATTCTTTAAATTCATTTATTTTCTAAGATTTATTTATACCAATTTTGCTCATTGAATTCTTGTGAATTAACATTTATTATACTACTGCTTGAAGATACGATTAAATTGATATTATTAATTAATCGATTTCAATTCAATTAAAAAATATTAAAAAAACTGTATTTATAATTGGTAATTAATATTATTGTAAAAGTATTTTTTTTATCTTTATATCATGAAATAAAAAAAATAAAAAGCATTAATTTTATTTTTGAAAAAAAAACATTACATAATGATTACGTGACTGAATTTATATACAAATTTCTTACCCCACTCTACATTTGAATAGTGTTGAAAACACGTGTCCGAGGACCAAACTCGGTTGGTTTGTTGAACGACCGGAAACGAACAAAACAGTAAACCACATACGACAATGTTCGACCGTGTCACGAATGTTTAGCGGGGGTGGCCTTCAAATGATTTCTACGGCACAGCCATGACACGGTCCTACAAATTCAACGCAAGCCTCAACTTTAAATAAAAATAAGGTTTAATACATAAAATGTGTTATGTACTTAATGAAAAATTCACTTCCATTATTTAAAAAAATCGGTTATTTTAACTTTTAATTTGTTATCACTTTAGTCATTTTGATGCTTTTCAATAAGAATAACACTCTCCCAATCGGGCGAATCTACCATGTGAACGAGTGGAAGAAGGTGAACATATCTAATTAGTAGTCAAAAGCGTGGAAAGTGGAATCTAGTGAATAGATTTCTGGGGTCGTAGTAGGTGGCAATTCCAGAAGGTGATGACCAGTTCAAAAGGGGAAATCTAACGGCTCAAACATTTTTCTTGAGGGCTGAGAAAGCAACTCTTCTTACAGTCTGTGGGCTGGCAATGTTGTTAGCAGCGAACGAACGATAACATCCGTTATGCTACGCTATTGTACGAAGCATGTTTAAATAATAATAAAATTAATGGGATTTAAATTTTTTTTGTTTTTTTACATTCTGATTGGTGAATAAAGACAATGCTTCTTCACAGCAGTTTCCTATATAAGAGCAGAGTCAAACCTTCATTCTGCAGACTAACTTTGATTTACAGAGTTTGTTTTCCGGGTTCAAGATTGAAATGGAGGATTCTAATTTTGGATATCTCCCCGGAATGAATTCGGAGACAGCACCATTAATTATTCAAGCGAACACCCTGCCGTCTCCAACGACCGGATTGATGCATCATCAACCGAACAACTCACTTCCAAGTGATGCAAGGATGAGCTCTAATCCACAATACCCATGTCAAGATCGGAGCGATGCAATGGGCATTCAACATTTTCAAGGAGCAAACCAAGGCGACCAATCCAACACCCTGTTGTCTGCAAGTACCGGATTGATGCATCATCAACCGAACAACTCACTTCCAAGTGATGCAAGGATGAGCTCTAATCCACCATATCCATGTCAAGATCGGAGTGATGCAATGGGCATTCAACATTTTCAAGGAGCAAACCAAGGCGACCAATCCAACACCCTGTTGTCTGCAAGTACCGGATTGATGCATCATCAACCGAACAACTCACTTCCAAGTGATGCAAGGATGAGCTCTAATCCAACATACCCATGTCAATTAGATGGGTATCATGCTTTTGGTAACATTGGTGCAGTGGGCTTTTTGCCATCTCAACCGAATCAAGTAGGTCAGCATCAAATTGACCCACGAATGCCTTCTCAATCGAATCAAAGCCAACCATCTCAGTTAGGGCAAAGCCGTGGAAAATCGAGAGGGCAAACCAAAACAAAGAAACGTCCATCATCTCAAGATTCGGTACAAACAAGTGGTAATCAAAGAACCCCTGACGCAGAACGGGCTCTGCGTAACAGACAAAAACAGAAGGAAACAATGGTAAACAAGCATAAATCTCTTTCAATCTTACATAAAAGTAAATAGACATTAAACATTGCTTGGATTTTGCAGGAAACATTGAAAACCGAAAAGGAAACGGCGATGGAAAACGAGGTAAAAACAAAAATCTCCTTTTAGTTCCCTACAAATGAATTTTTTTATTTTTTTTTTGTAAATGTACACTAACTAACATTGTTTGGATTTTGCAGAGAGGATTAACGGAGAAAGTCGGAAAGCTGACTGCAGAAAGGGTACAGTACTAGAAACCTCTTTCAATCTGGTACTTGTGCATTTCTTTTATTGGACCCGATGTTTATATCACAAACAAAACATTGCTTGGATTTCGCAGACGACTTTGATGAATGATATTGGGAAGCTGAAGGCACAGAAGGTAAAAGTATTAGAAATCTCGTGTACATTTTTTTTATGGGATCATATGTTTATATCTATCCCAAACAAAGCATTGTTTGAATTTTGGCAGATAGAATGGAAAAAGGAGAAGGAAGAGCTGACTGCCAACATGGTAAAGATTAGAAATCTCTTTCAATCTGATGTAACCATTTCTTTTATGGATCTGAAATTCATATTTATCACGATAAGCAACGGATTTAGTTTAGAAGTTATTACTTCTTTATAAATGAAGGAATTTAACATGGATTTTGCAGAGAGCAATTACAGAGTATATTAGAAAGTTGGCTGCCCAGTACGAAGCTCTATCACAGTCAGTTAGTTGCGGGCAACCAGACGAGCAAACCACGACACAAAATAGACAATCGGAATTTCAAAAGATTCACCAGCAGTTAGTATCTTTATATGCCTTCAAATTCATGTTTGGTACCCGAGTCTAAACCAAAAATCTAATATAATTATGATGAGTTGCTTGTGAATCTTTTGGGTCGTGGTAAAAAATCATATATCTAATATATAAATTCACTTGGAACATGTTATAACTGGATCAAGCAAATCAAGTTTTCTTTTAATATGTGCCAAATGAGCTCTGATATTGTATTGTTCAATGCAGGTTACACCTGGTTCTAACAAATGTGTTAAAAGTGGAAACTAATATATTGGCTGCATCAAAAAATTGGATACTAGACTTGGAGGGTTTCCGCCATTTGATTGAGAGAATTCCGACACAAAACAGACGATCAAATATCACAAGAGTTAGTATTCGAACTCAAACCATGTACCTAGTTTTTGTTAATTTAGGTACCGATAAATACAGATCTTCATTCTTTACTTGCTGTTCATGCATGAGTTCTTTGTATGTTACTACATGTTATTGTTATTAGCCCTTCTCTACTCTTCTTTACCTAGGCTAGGCCAGTACATACCGAATTTTCTTTTATCTAATCTTTTATTCACTTACATTTGTCATGCTGCAGTAAAGATATGCTCTTATGGTACATGAATCTAAACAAAAACACTAATCACACTAATCTTCTAAAAGCGATTGCGTATCTTTCAGATCATGGTGAAGAAACATACGTTAAACATACAGATTCACTTGTATCACGTTACAACTGGATCAAGCGAATCGAGTTTCCTTTTAATAGGGCGAAAATAAACTTTATCAACTTAAATCTTGGTAATGGAGAAAGATTTGCTACCATGTTTATCTTTGCTTTGATATTGCGTTAGTCAGTGCAGATTAGAACGGTTTGTAATCCGGAGGACACTTCGACTGCTGATCAAAGTCAACAAGCATCGACCAGTTGCCTGCAACCAAATGAGGCAATTCAAGCACAAGCTAGACAACCAACCGTGGAGCAGTTTCATCAATCAAATTGTTCTACCCTGCAGCAGTCAGCATTGAAAAGCTTCCAAACAACTGTTAGTACACATTACTCAAAACCATGCATCAAATCTTATTCGGGCTTCTAATTCTTGAATCATGACATTCATTTTACCCACTTAATTTCAGCAAAATGGCTCGCATATCAGCAGCGGTGTTCAAGATCCACAGAGGATTGAATCAATTAGTACTGGAGGAGGCGTTGTCAACAGTTCACATCTTACAGAAAATCAAGATAATTCTCGAGCTGAACTTCTTGACAAAATCGATGAAAAGGGAAAGAGCAAAGCTAATTTCTCAGACTTCCCAAACTTAGTCTTAAACCAAAACGAGCGGGTGAACGTTGGAGACTATAATCTACCAAAATCTTTGCAGAGCACTGCCCAGGGAATCATGGACAAGTATGGCGATGTTACGGAGAAAAGCAGAATGCACAACGAAGTCAATGAGAGAACCTTTATTCTCTTCTGTGCGTCAATGAAGGAAATGGATGATCTTCAACTTGATGGGATTACTGAAGATCATATATTGAAGTGGAGCGATACGATCAAGACTGCTTTAGAGATGCATTTCAATGTCGAATTTGCGATGCATCAATTAAAGGAAAATATTGTTCCCTTTTATATTCATCGAATCAAACTGGAGTCTTCCTTTAATGATTTGAAACAAAAGTATGCCAAAAGGCACGAGCAGTCCATGGTATAGAAGGATGCTATTGAGAAACTGAATGGAAATTCTCTCAGTTTTCGCCTTCTTTAAGTGATTGAGACTTGATTGTACTAAATATATTTTCTCTCAGAATATTTTAGTCCTAAATATATTTTCCCTTTTTTTGTCTAGATTGATCCTTGGAGTTTCCTTTTAATCTAAGATTAGTTCCTAAGGTTATATCGTTAGCCGGTTCAGTCTTTCTTTTTTTTTAAAAAAAAATGATTTACTTGTGACATCTATTGGAATAAGGCGCGTGATATTCTAACGATTTGAATGTGTTATGTAGCATCAAAGTGAGGATACCTCTAACCGTTAGAATAAGTTAAGAGATATGTTATTGTCAACAACATGTGGAGTAAATAGTTAAAGATTTATTCGTGAATATTAAATGAATTTGTAAGTCAGTACTATATGTTAGTTAACATTAAAATAATTTTATAATAATTAATGAACAACGGTGTTTGATGAATTGATCGACTATTATTGATTTATCAAATGAAATAAATAAACATGAATAAAAATTTTTAGATTTGTTTAATTAACGAAATGAACACAAAAGAAGAAAAAAAGTTGTTTAGCTTATTTTTGTTTAAATTAAGTTTGCGTATGTTACTTTAATAAAACACCGAAAATCTTAAAACTCAATTATTGTTGGATTGTTTGTAATATCGTTAACTAATTTTGACGAAAAATATTAAAATTAATATTTTTATTTCGCATATTTTTCACATATCATCCTCAAATAATGTTTAATTAATATTTTTAATTGTTTTTAAAGAATTTTTTGAAACATTTCATTTAAATAAATTCAAAGAAAAAATAATTAAATTCTCTATAAATCATAACAAAAAATATTTAAATTACCAATAAAACATTTTTATAGGTGATATGCAAAAAAATATGTTGAACAAAAGTTTCAATTTTAATTTTTTTCCCATTAGAATTATTTGATAGTATCAATATAAGTGACTTAAGTTTTAAATAACAAAAGTTGAATGGTGTAATTTGATTAAATTAAAGATTTGTGATGTAAATGAAAGTGAGTGATAAGTTTAAATGGTTGATACGCCCCAGCCAATGAGCCAATGACACGACCCTATAAATTCAAAGCAGGACTTTAACTTAAAATAAAAAAAATAAGGCTTAATACACAAATGCCCCCTGTAATTTAGTGAAAACCTCCAATGTCCTCTGTTATTAGAAATGTCTATATTTATCTGGTTTGACAAGAGAGAAATCAAGTTATGGTGTTCAAATTAATTACTGGTTTTGTTAGTAATAGACTTGTAAATTCTAGCAGTATTGAAAATATGAATCGGGAGCTAATTGCATAGGTTTTGTTGTTCAAATCAATTACTGGTCCATCAGGATCAGTTGTTTTTTATAAAGAAATTTTACTTATCCAATAAAAGATATGTTATCGGATATCACAAGACAGACAATCAGATATTAGACCTTGTTTTTGTTAATTGAAGTACAGATCTTCATTCTTTACTTGTTGTTCATTTTGATTTTTTATTGACTTACATTTGCCATGTTGCAATAAAGATATGTTCTTATGGTACATGAATCTAAACCAATTTTCTAAAAGTGACTGCAAATCTTTTGGATCATGGTGAAGAAACATATGTTTAACAATGGAAGACAGTTCGGCTGGTGATCAAAGTCAACGAGGATTGACCAGTTGCCCGCAACCAAATGAGTCAATATTGAAGCACATGCTAGACAAGCAGTTTAATCCTCCAAATTGTTATACCCTCAGCACTGGAAAGATTCCAAACAACAGTTAGTACATAATACTCAAAGCCATGCATCAAATTTATTCGGGCTCCTAATCCTAGAATCATGACATTTATTTTACCCACTTAATTTCAGCAAAAATGGCTCGGTGTTCAAGATCTACAGAGGACGAAATCAACTAGTATTGGAGGAGACATTGTCAACAGTTCACATCTTACAGAAAATCATGAGACTTCCCGAGCTACATCGATCCCTATGGCTGAACTTCTCAACAAAGTAGAAGAAAAGGGGAAGAGCAAAGTTAAATTCTCAGACGTCCCAAGCTTAGCTAGCCTTAGATCAATATGAGCGCGTGAAAGTTGAAGAATATAATCTACCAAAATCTCTGCAGAGCACTGCCCAGAAAATCATTGAAGAGTATGGCGATGTTACAGAGAAAATCATAATGCACCCCGAAGTCAATGAGAGAACCTTTATTCTCTTTTGTGCATCAAAGAAGGAAATGGACGATGTACAATTTGATCAGATTACCGAGGATTGTATATTGAAGTGGAGTGACACAATCAATACTGCTTTAGAGATGTGTTTCAACGTTAAATTCACGATAAAGGAAAACATTGTTCCCTTTTATATTGATCGAATCATTAGAAGCTTCCTCGAATGAAGTATGCCAAAAAGCGCGAGCAGTCCATGGTATACAAGGGAGGCTATTGAGAAGCTGAATGGCAAGTTTCTCAGTTTTGACATGCTTTAGTGATTGAGACTTAATTGTACAAGGGTTTCAGGCTATTTTAGTTCCTAAATATATCCCCCCCCCCATTTTTTGTCTAGATTGATCCTTGGATTTTTCTTTTAATCTAAGATTAGTTCCTAAGGTTAAATTGGTTTACTTGTGACATCTATTAGAATAAGTCACTAGATATTCTAACCATTTGAATAGCATCAAAAGTGAGGTTACTTATGTTACCTTTTTGTCAATTAGTTTAATTTGGTAAAAATTAAAATTTGAGGATTAAAAAGATAAAAAAAATGTCATTAGGACAAAATTCAAGATCAGAATTTCACTTAGCCTCAAATTAAGACTGTTTTTATAAATTATATCGGCTGTATCTTCATGTATTCATTCTTCATCTTCATTATACAAATTCTCTTAAACCATCGACTCTCTTCACTTGCAATGACATTTCTCTAAAAAAAGAAGAAGCTTATTTAGCTATATTTTGCAGAAAATGGTCAAATTTGAAGACATGTATACATAGTTGAGTTGTTGTTATAACATTTTGTATTGATGTAGGCGGTTTTCTGCTTACTTGGATAATACAAACACATTTATCTAAAAAATAAAAAAGTTTTATAGAACCCACTATTCGTTTTTTGAAAAGTCCTGATTTTAACACCCAATTTTATTTCAACTCTGGTATCTGTATAATTTTTTAATGCACAAATACATGCTTTTGCATTTGCAACTCTTATAGCGATCATGTACGATGAAAATGACAGTCGCCAGAGTGTAAGTGTAACGTGCGCTAATCGTTCGCATGCATGCTCCATTCTCGATCATGGACAAGCATGATCGATCGCTAAGTTTTTCTCGATCAATATAAGAAACATGATCGATCGCCAAGTTTCTGGCCATCTATATAACTCAGAAGAAGAGCCAATCCATGAGGGTTTATCAACCAAAGTTCTCAGTTTCATTTCTTGCTGGTGGTCTCTTTTTCAGCTATGGCAGCCTACTTTGAGAAAAAGCTAACCAAGGTCGATGCTAAGAAGCAAGTGGCGATTCCGACCTCCTTCGTCCAGCATCTACCGGATCACGAAGGGGGGTACACGATGAGTTTGCCGGTCTGCGATGTTTCCGGCAACGTTTGGGAGTTCGGGTATTATAGAAGAACAAAGGGTGGTTCTGCCAGGCCTGTTTTTCAGAAAGGATGGAGAGACTTTGTCAAAGCAAAAGGCCTCAGCAAAAGAACAAAGGGTGGTCCCGCCAAGCCTGTTTTTCAGAAAGGATGGAGAGACTTCGTCAAAGCAAAAGGCCTCAGCAAAGGGGATAAAATCATCTTTCAAGTCGAAAGAAATGGTATCGACGGTGCTCCGATGTACACAGTTGCAGCTCAAAAGAGGATCAAGCTTTTCGGCTCCGCCATTGGTTGGACCGAGATGTTTTAGACATCTTTATGTTCGAACGAGCTCGCTACGCTACGCTTTTGTCGTGGTCATGCCGTCATGGTCGTTTTTGATGACGATGTATCTTTACTGGTTTCATGTTGTATTTGGTTTTGAGTTTTGATGGATTTTCATGTACTCCTAGTCCTACTGTAACTTTCGTTTGTATCATTTGTGTTTGTTTTCTGTGTATGCATTTGTTCATTACAAATTTTGACACGTGTACTTTCTCAAGTTTACATTCCAATTTCTTTTTCATTTCATCTTCACGTTTAAATGCCGTTATGTTTGGGGGATTGCCGTTAACTCCTCATAAATAATTAATTAAACTAAACAAAACCCCTTTTTTTTTCTTAGCAAACGCTGAAACGAAAGCATCAGAATTCAGAAGGCAATCTATTTTGATCGTTTGTAGGGATTGGAGCCAGGGTTAAGCACTGTTTCTTGTTCTTCAGTGTCTATCGGTTCCTATGACGAAGAGGGGAAAAGCATTCAATTTTTTTAGATTTCCAGGTAGATTGATAGTGGTTTTGGTCCTTTTATTAGTTCTTTTCAATTTTTATTCTTGGATTTTGCTTTCTTTCTCTATTTCAGAAGACCATAGCTTTTTTTTTCAAGGTTA
Source organism: Hibiscus mutabilis (assembly GCA_019671005.1). Taxonomy (NCBI): domain Eukaryota; kingdom Viridiplantae; phylum Streptophyta; class Magnoliopsida; order Malvales; family Malvaceae; genus Hibiscus; species Hibiscus mutabilis. Next base: position 21,506 of record JAGYYJ010002343.1, on the reverse strand, counting down.
GAATAGTTATATGGTTTTTCTTTTATCAAAATTCCCAACTTTTTAATTCATGATCTATCCATTTTTCTTTGTCATTTTAGGTTCATTTGCGAAGTTAGCAAATGGGCATTTCAATTTCATTTTTGGGTATTTCAACTAAATTATGAATTTCGTGCTATATTGTGAGATAATTTGAGATCATGGTTAATTGTTATTCATTGAGGAATTACCATTTACTAAGTTAATTGTGAAATGGTTATTGAAAAGTAACCCCAACCACCACTTTGATCGGATAGATTAAAAATTCAATTGCTAAGCCTCTGTTTTAATCAATATAATTCCTATGTTGGTGAAGATCATTTCGAGCATGCTTCGGAGGGATGTGATGTCGTCGTCATTCCCTCTGGTGTGCCAAGAAAGCCTGATATGACTCGTAATGATCTTTTCAACATTAATGCCAGAATCGTCGGTCTATGTGTTGCTAGTGCGAAGTATTGTCCTAATGTGAGTTTATATATTCTTTGGGAAAACTGTTTTATTTGGATCCTTGATGCATATAAGACTTTAATTAGTTAGGTTCTGTTTCTTCTGTATGACTATTAAAGTCTATCTTACTGAAGACGGATAGTTGTACAAGGGATCGAAGAAGCTAAAATAGAACTGATCTATTAACAAGTTGCGTTTCATTAACTGATCATCATACGCTTGCCGTTTGAAATGTAACAGATGATTTAGATAATTGAAAGATATTGCTTAATTCCAAAGAATTACTTCTTTCTGTTGTGAGCTTCTTTAAGACTTTTGTTTTCCAACTTCTTAATGAGTTGTGTTTATGACCCAGGCACTTGTTAATGTGATCAGCAACCCTGTCTATTCAATTGTTACTAGTAGATGGTACTGACTTGCCATCAAGCTTCTCAATAGCATCCTTCTTTTATACAATGGACTGCTCACGATTTTTGGCATACTTTTTTTCGAATCATTCAAGTAAGTCTCCAATTTGATTCTATCAATATAGAAAGCAACGTTGTTTGTCTTTAACTGATCCATCGCGAATTTGACATTGAAATGCATCTTTAAAGCAGTTTTGATTGTCGCTCCACTTTAATATACGATCTTCGGTAACTTGATCAAGGGGTGGATGATTCATTTCCTTAATTGACGCACATAAGAGAATATAGGTTCTCTCATTGACATCGGGGTGCATACTGCTTTTCTCCGTAATATCGCCATACTTGGCCTTAAATCCAGATCAGTGCCTGAAAGTTGGCGATGTTGAGAAAAGCATAATGCACCCCGATTTCAATGAGAGAACCTTTATTCTCTTCTGTGCTTCAATGAAGGAAATGAATGATCTACAACTTGATCAAGTTACTGAGGATTGTATATTTAAGTGTGTGAGAGGAGGCCGTGGTGGCCGGAGAATATAGAACGACGGTGGTTGTGTTATGAACGGTTAAGGATTTGGTAAAATACAGAGAAAGAGGAATCTTAGATTTTTATTCAAAATATATCTGATATCTAAAGGGGTGTTTAGCCCAATACAACGTGTCATCTTATATAGCCCATATCAGATAGTTAAAACTAACCCTATAATAAACCTTAACAAACTCCAATAGACTCAAGTTGTTTACAACTGATTAACAACTAATTAACCCACTAATATATTCTAACAAAGTGGAGCGTTACAATCAAGACTGCTTTAAAGATGCATTTCAATATCGAATTCGTGATGGATGAGTTAAACGAAAACGTTGTTCGTTTCTATATTGATTGAATCAAAATGGAGGCTTCTTTGAATGATTTGAAACTAAAGTATTGCAGAAGTCGCGAGCAGTCCATGGTATAAAAGGAGGCGTTGCTTTCTATATTTATTGACTTCTAGTAAATGAGACAGAATTAATTCGATTAGATTTTTTTTTGTACCATGTCACATTCTTGTGAAAGTCGCAGTTGTAGCTGATTTCCCCTTTTTTTGAATTATAAATGAGACCAAGGGCCATTACATCAATGTGTTGGCGTCCTCAAATGAGGAGGACCAAATCTATCTCTAAAGCGAATAGTAGCAAGCAAGGGTGGTTTATCCTCAAGAATAAGTAGTGAACCAACAACACTTTTTGGAAATTTAGTGAGATGATCGGCAGTCGAAGTTGCTTCTCGGCGAATAAGTTGAAAATCTAACATCCATGGTTTGGAGAGCAATCTTGATGTGGCACGATCCATGCTAAGTGAACTCAAATGCACAGAGGAGGGAGTGATCAATTTGTAGGCCTCGGCACTACCTATTTGACATTGAATTCTTTAAAATCCGTAGGACCAAACAAGTAAACAGTCCAACTGTATTTACAGTGAAGGAATGAAACTTGAATATTTTAGTCAGGCTGGTTTTAGACGAACAAGGCAGATGGGTTAAACCCCTTAAGATATTCCCTCATCCATAGAAATGCATCTGATCATTCAAGTGTAGCAAAGGTGAAAATAAACATAGTTTTACCTCAAATGTAAAACATTCTCAAATGAAATTAACGTCTCAAAACAAATGTTACATAAAAACACTTCTAGATGGCCTTCGGTAAGAAGATAAGCTACTCGACTTTAAATAAAAATAAGGTTTAATACAAAAAGTGCCCCTGCACTTTAGTGAAAATCTCACTTTAAGAAGATATAGCTGCTGAATTGATTAGGCACTTCACTTGGGCTTTAGGGGAAATTGATGATAATGTAACCCCTATCTCTGATGAGTTTTTGCAAGACTTATTGGGAATCAAACTCACCCTTGGAATGCAGGAAAGACTGGTGGCTCCCATAACTTCAAGGGAAATCAAGGAGGTATTATTTTCGATGGCAGGAAATAAGGCTCCTGGGCCTCATGGTTACCCTGCGAGTTTTTTCAAGTTGTGCTGGAAGATTGTGGGTGCGGACTTTGTCAATGTTGTGAGATTTTTCTTTCTAAAAAATTATATGCCTATGGGATTTAATGCAACTGTTATTACCTTAGCACCTAAAGTCACTGCCCCCATGCATGCTACTGACTTCAGGCCTATTTCATGTTGCACAACTGTTTATAAGTGCATTACTAAAATCCTTGTCAATAGAATGAAAATCTGGTTGCCTGAGTTGATTTTGCCTAATCAGAGTGCACTTTTGACTGGAAGAGATTTAGTGGAGAATGTCATGTTGGCTCAAGAGATTGTGGTGGTTTATGGTAGAAAGAATCTTTCGGCTCGTTGTGCCTTGAAAGTGGATCTTAGGAAGGCGTTTGATTCCCTAAATTGGAATTTTATTTTTCAACTCCTTCGAGTTCTTGGTTTTCCTGTTCAATTTAGGGATTGGATACGAAGTTGTATTACCCATTCTTCTAAGTTTTCTATTGGCCTCAATGGTGGCTTAGTGGGGTTTTTCTCAGATGCAAAAGGGGTGAGGCAAGGGGATCCCCTGTCCCGTTATATTTTCATTATAGTTATGAATGTGCTTTCTAAGCTGCTGAACATTGCATGTTTAAACAAGGTATTTGACAATCATCCTAGATGCAAACGTGTTGGGCTCACACACTTGTGTTTTGCTGATGATCTTCTTCTTTTTACTAAAGGGACTATTGAGAACATGTTAGGTGTGTAGAATGTTTTGAATTGGTTTTATACGCTCACTGGTTTGCAAATGAACCTAGCTAAAAGTGAGCTATATTGTGCAGGCATAAGCAATGATGAGATGCAGGCAATTGCTGACCAAACTGGGTTCAAAATTGGTTCCCTACCAGTTAGATACTGGGGGTGCCCTTAGTTGCAAAAAATTTGTCTGTTGGGGATTGTGAGGGTCTCATTAGGAAAATTGCACAAAGAATTCGATCTTGGCCATCCAAATGCTTGTCTTTTGGGGGGCGGTTGCAGCTTATTACGTTTGTCTTGTTTAGTATACAGAATTTTTGGTGTCGGGTCTTTGTACTACCAGGCAAACTCTTGAGACAGATTGAGGGTATGTGTAACTCCTTTCTTTGGAAGAGCTCAGAAGGATCCGTAAAAGGGGCTCGAGTCAGTTGGGATTGAGTGTGTCATCTTAAGTGTGAAGGGGGTCTCGGGATAAAAAAACATTGTAGTTTGGAACAAAGCCTGTATGATGCGGTGTCTATGGTCTTTGTTTGCTCGTATAGGATCATTGTGGGTAGCTTGGGTTGAAAGGTATATTCTAAAGGGTAACTCGATATGGCAAACCCTTGTTAGAGCCTCGTCTAGTTGGGCTTGGAGGAAGTTAATAAAGTTGAGGACTGATTATGCACGGATGGGGAGCATAGATGGTGTATATAAAGCTAAGAAAGTCTGGGAGAGCATTAGACATAAGAATGAGAAGGTTCCATGGTTTCATGTTGTCTGGGGGGGCTCCATATCCCTCGCCACTCATTCATTGCATGGCTTGCGGTCCAGAATAGGCTCCCTACGAGGGACATGATGCTTCGCTGGGGGAGACAGATTGATACCCAATGTTTGCTTTGTAATGCTGATGTTGAGAATAGAGATCATTTGTTTGCTGCGTGTGCCTTCTCGCTACAAGTTTGGTAGGCAATTCTTCACACCTGTGGTTTGGATGTGCAAATTGATTGCTGGCTGAATATGGTGCGATGGGTATCTGTACATGGAAAAGGGAGGGTGGCCTTAGCTGTCATTATTAGAGTGGCATGGTGCAGTTTCATCTATTGCATAAGGCAGGAAAGAAATCGTCGAGTGCATGCTGGAGCGCCCGAGCATATAGAGGACATTGTGTTGCTCATCAAGAGAGATGTTCAAATGAAGATCTCGGGTTGTCGGAAATTAATTCTTTTTGCTCCTGATCTTGTCACTAAGTGGGATATAGCTTAATTTTTTTGTTTTCTTTTGTGTGTGTTTTGTTCTTTGGGGTTTTATGTAATTAGATGGTATATGTATTTGGATGGTATTCTTTGATTGGTTCTTTGGATAATAAGAAAGCTTACTTATCCAAAAAAAAATCCGTTCGATTATTTTGGTTTTTTAAACTTTCAGTTCATTATCATTTTAGTCCTTTATCATTTTCTAATAAAATTGGCACATGAACATTTTTTGGATTTTGCAGAGTGGATTGATAGAGGAAAACCAAAAGCTAACTGCAGAAAAGGTAAATATTAGAAACCTGTTTCAATCTAGTATGTGCCCTTTTTTTATGGGATCAAATGTTTATATCTATCACAAACAAAACATTGCTCGTATTTCGCAGACAATGTTGATGAATGAAATTGGAAAGCTTAAGGCTGAAAAGGTAAAAGAAATCTCTATGTGACCATTTCTTTAATGGGATTAGATACTTATATCTATGACAAATAAACCATTGCTTGGATTTCGCAGATGGAATGGGAAAAGGAAAAACAAGTGCTGACTGCAAACACGGTAAAGACTAGAAATCTCTTTCAATATGACATCGCCATTTCTTTTATGGATATGAAGTTCATATTTATCATGACAAACAATGGATTTAATTTAAAAGTTATTACTTGGATTTTGCAGACAACAAATACAGAGTCTATTAGAAAGTTTGCTGCCCATTGCGAAGCTCTATCGCATTCAATCAGTGGCCGACAACCACATGAGCAAACTGCGGCACAAAATAGTCGATTCAACTTTCTAAAGATTCACCGGCAGTTAGTATCTCTATATGCCTTCAAATTCAAGTTTGGTACACGAATCTAAACAAAAAATCTAATATTATTTTGGGTTTGGTTTTGTAACTTCCATTTTTGATCTTATTTATATTGGGTGGATGTTTGAGGTTGGAATATGAAAGGATATGAATGTAGGCGGATCATGTGTAAGATTGGTCTCGATAGGGGTGTATCAGCTGTAGGTTATGGTTCGGGAGAAGGTACAGTTTTGATAGGTGGTGATGTAGGCTGATTAGGTGGGTGAGAAGCTTCAGGGAGTATAGATGTTTGCAATTGACTTGGGTCAAGTGACATACCTGTAGTGATTTGATTTTCAGGGTTGGCACTGATTACAGGAACAAATTGAGCAACTTCTACCTCTTGTGTAGCTTCAATTGTAGTCTCTTGAGTATCAAAGAATTTTTTTTTAACAGAAAACAATTTTCATCAAACTTAACATGCCGAGATAAAAATCAATTTGTTGCTAGTAGGATCGAAGCATTTGTATGCACTCTATGTGGGTGAGTATCCTACAAAAACACATGGTCTAGATTTGACTTCGAATTTTCCGTCTTGAAAAGGTTTAGTCCAAGGATAGCAAAAGATTTTCAATTTTTTTGTAATTTGTTTCTCGTTGAAACATTAATTAAAATAGAGTTTTATTTTGTAAAACAGGTATGATCATCCTATTAATTAAGTAGACTACTATTTGAAAGGCAAAAACCCAGAAATCATCAGGCATATGAGCATCATGCAGTAAGATTAAACATGTCTCAACTATATGTCTTTATTTTTTCTCTGAAATCCCATTGTGTTCTGGAGTGTGAGGTGGGTTCGTTAAATGTATAATGTCATGTTCATTAAAAAAACATTGTAAGTCCCATATACTCACCCACATATTGTGGGTAATGATTGTAATAATTTTATTTCCTATAAGATTTTCAATTTTAGCCTTAAATGCAGGGAAAATTGTTTGAAATTCATATTTATGTTTGAGTGGATAAAGTCATATAAAACGAGAAAAATGGTCTACAAAAATTATATAATAGTGATGATCTTCAAGAGAATCAATTTTTGAATTCCTCCAAATTTCACTAAAAATAAGTTCCAATGGTTTTGAGCTAGATAAATTGGAATAAAAAAAGGGCAATTTATGACTTTTATTTGAATGACAAGCATTACAATCACTAATTGAAACTTTCTTATCTAGCTGAATTTTTTCTAACATAAAATTTAAGTTTTAGATGCAAGATGCCCTAGTCTTCTATGTCATGCATTTGAAATTAAATTTTAAGAAAATAACTTGATGTTATTGAGACGAATTGTCACTACTCAAATAGTAGAGATCACTTTTAATAGTTCCCTTCGCCAGGGTTGCCCCCGTGACCAAATCCTTCACCAATACACCATTTGAACAAAATTCAACACAAACATCATTAGTTTGACACAATTTGAAATTCAACAGAAATATCATTAGTTTGACATAATTTAAAAAAGGATATCAAATTATAATGTAGATTAGGGACATGAAGAATATTGAAAAGATGTAAATTTTTTGGAGATGAAGGGATTTTGGTGGAACCTATTTTTTGGATGAAAATTTCCTTACCATTTGACATGATTAGCTAATCGTTGCCCCCGTAATAGTTGTAGGCGTCCAAGGTCGCTATGTCGTTGATCACATGTGTAGCGGCTCCACTGTCGATGACCCAAAACTGATGTTCCAGGGCTTTTTGAACCATATTTACTGCTACCTGCTCTTGCTGATTTTGAGTTACAATATAACTCCAACATCTCTTGGCATCATGACCATATTTGTCAGAGTTGACAGGTTGAACGTTGCAGACCAGGAGAAGAATTTTGGGCCATAGTTTGCTTCTTTCGATTTCTAAAATTAGGATCAAAATTGTTACCCCGATAATTTCCCATGTTCGATGGTCGCGAAGCATAGTTACCTCTTCCTCGTTTATAATTCACACTAAGAGGTGTGATCAGCCCTTCTTCTTGCCATTTCAAATCCTTCTCATATCAACTAATTTATCAAAAATTTCTTTATAGGTGAGTGTTGTTTCTCTTGCTTTCAACGCAGTGACGATACCATTCATCTTGGGATTAATTTTGCTAAAGATATGAATCACCAACTCATTTTCAGGGATCAGGGCCTGGGCTACGGCGAGTTTATCAGTCAAGGTCTTGGTGGTTTGAAGGAATTCAGCGTCTGGTTTGTTTCCTTGCATCAACATCGTTAAGGATCTTTTGAGTGCTATCACTCTCGATTTTGTCTTTCTAAAAAAGACTGCAATCAACTTGTTCATCGCTTCCATGAACGTGGCACATCTAGTTATTGCCGGTACATCAGTTTCGGAAAGGGATGAGCTTCTCATATTCATCCATTTAAAAAAAATCATTTCTAATTTTAGATTTAATTTTGGTTTCCTTTTATTTATTGTTTCGTCTTCGTTGCTAGCCAACGGTATTACGAGCTTCTTATATTCATCCATTTAAAAAAAATGTATTGGTCAAAAATTTTAACTGTAAAAAATTATAAAATGTGTAAAATTTATTTAATAAGTGGGTCTTTTTTATATACACATACACATGTATTAATAATAGTAATAGTAACCAACAATCAGTTGGTCTAACGGAATAAAGCTTTAGGTTTTTTAAGCAAAATTTAATCCGAATTAAAATGAAGAAAATGGGTTAAAGGAGTCGCTCATATTATGAACCTCGATAAAATCTAATCCAAATTAATTAATCAATTAATCGGTTACATGTGGTTATAAAAAATAAAAGTTGGAAAAAATCTTGAATTTACTTCTAAAATCAAAAGTGAAGGGAGGCAAATCACAATTAACGACAAACGACAATGTGCGATTATATCACGAATGTTTAAGCTCTGCAAAATCGGGGTGGGTCCCAAATGATTTTATACGCAAGCCATGACACGATCCTAGGAATTCAACGCTAGCCTTAAATTTAAATAGGGTAAATTACACTAGTAGTCACCGAACTATGGTTTCTTTTCTATTTTGGTCACCGAACTATTTTTTTGGCAAAAACATCATTAACGTTATGTTTCCTTCCTATTTTGGTCACCCGCTGTTAAAAACTTAACAGTTTTCTGACGTGGAATTTTATTTTATTTTTTTAATTTTCCATGTTATTTCTTCTCTCTCCTCGTAAGCAATATATATTATTTTATAATATTTTATTTAAATTAACAGGATGATGACACGTGTAACTGCCTATTAGAGGAATAAAAGGAATAAAAAAATCAAGCTTCTTATGCAGCCAGAGAGATGGTGACACGTGTAACTGCCTAATAGGATGGTGACATGTGTAACTGCCTATTAGTCGAATCTCTCTGGCTGCATAAAGGGCTTGATTATTCATTCCTTTTATTCCACTAATAGGTAGTGACACGTGTCACCATCCTGTTAGTTTGAATAAAAATATTATAAAATAACATATATTGCTTACGAGGAGAGAGAAGAAATGACATGGAAAATTTAAAAAAAATTAAAAAAATTCTATGTTAGCAAAACCGTTAAGTTTTTAACAACCGGTGACCAAAATAGGAAGGAAACATAATGTTAGTGATGTTTTTGCCAAAAAAATAGTTCGGTGACCAAAATAAGAAAGAAACCATAGTTCGATGACTACTGATGTAGTTTACCCATTTAAATAAGAATAGGGTTGAACCCAACAAGTGTCCCATAAAAAACAGATAATATTTATCTTAAGAGATAAATGTTCAAATCGCATTGTCTACAAGGTATATACGCATTGTCAAAGGGTTAAGAATATGTATGAACAGATACTTTAGTGAAATTCTCATTTTGACCATTTTAAATTTTGTTCAATTGTTTAGGCATTTTAACTTTCAATGCATTATCATTTTATCCTTTAACGTTTTCTAATAAAAATGACACATGGCCTAACGAGAATTTTAAATTTTTGTTAGTACTCAGTTACAAGGTAGTATCTTAGTCTGATTTATAATTTAAATAAACTCACACACACCTACAAGCTACGCTACTCAAATTAGGTTTTTAAATTTCTTACACATGGTAGAACCTTATTAGGTCACATAATCATTTTTAAAGTAAATTGTCCAGGACTAAAGAGATAACGAATTGAATGTTGAGGGAAACAATAAAAGATCCAAAGTAAAATTTTCATAAAAGTAGAAGGGCTAAAGTAGATAATAAGCCTAAAAATCAAAATAATCGACAAGTTGATATGTGAACGAGTTGAAGAAAGTGTTGACGAGTTTGAAGGGGAAAATCTAAGGGCTCAAACATTTTTCTTGCGGTCTGATCGGAGGGCTGAGAAGCAACTCTTCTTACAGTCCGATTGGATGATGAATACAACGCTTATTCACAATAGTTTCCTATAAGAGCATAAGTCAAACCTACATTGGGCAGAGTTAGTTTTCCAGGTTTCAGGATTGTGGAAAAGGATTTTCGTTTTCGTAGTAGAGACTCCCTGGAAATGGATCCAAAGTTAGTATCATCAACGATTTTCTTTATTATATCTCCTAGAACTCTATAGAATTTCACTCAAGTTCGATCACTAAATATTGAATCAATCGTTGATCATCTTTTGTCTGATTTTTTTATATTTTATTTTCTGTGTATCAAAATTAAACTTTTTTTAATCTTTATTTGTATATATTTTGTTGTTGCAGCTATATCATGAATATAAGCCCACCTTCAAATCTAGAAATGGTGATGAATAACACATTCATGAATCAAGCTGAAGAGGCCACATCAATTGAACAACCCACTTGGTGTCCGAATGGTGCAGAGACAAACTCTCGAATTCAGAGTCATGCAATGGTCATTCAACATTTTCAAGTAACAAGCCAACCCTATCAATCCAACTTTCTGCATACTCAATTGAATCAAGCAGGTCAGAGTCAAACTGTTCAAAAAAACACCCTACTTTCTGCAAATACCTTATTGATGCATCAAACAGGTCAGAGTCAAACTGTTCAAATGAACCCCCTGCTGTCTACAAGTACTGGATTGATGAATCGTCAACCGAACAACTCATTTATATTGCCAGGTGAGGCAAGGATGAGCTCTAGCCAACCATACATATCTCAATTGAATGGGTATCCTGCACCAGATAACACTGATGGAGTGGGCCTTTTGAATCATCATCATACAAGTCAACTCCTAGTGAATGAAACATGTCCAATTCAGAATCAAATTGTTCAATCTCTGCTATCTCAACCGAATCAAATTGAGGGACAGATGTCTTTTCAATTGAATCAAGGACAGCCATCACAGGATTCAGGCCAAACACCTGCAGCAATCCGATCCAAGCGTAACAGAGATAAAAACAAGGAAATGATGGTAAGGAAGCATACATCTCTTTCAATCTTACATGAAACTAGGTAGGCATTAAACATTGTTTGGATTTTGCAGCAAATATTGAAAAATAAAAATGAAAAGGCAACGGAAAATGAGGTAAAAACAAAAATCTCTTTTTACTTCCCTATAAACAAAAGAATTTTAAGGGTGCACTAACATTGTTTGGATTTTGCAGAAAGAATTGATAGAGAGAATCGAAAAGCTGACTGCAGAAAAGGTGAAGTACTAGAAATCTCTTTCAATCTTACATGAAAGTAGGTAATCATTAAACATATTGTTTGGATTTTGCTGGAAACATTGAAAAATAAAAAGGCAACCGAAAATGAGGTAAAAACAAAATTCTCTTTTACTTCTCTACAAACGAAAAACATTTAAGTGCACACTAACTTTTTTTGGATTTTGCAGAGAATATTGACAGAGAAAATCGACAAGCTAAGTGCAAAAAATGTGAAGTACTAGAAATCTCTTTAATCTTACATAAAATAGGTACATGAAAGTAGGTAGGCATTAAACATTTTTTTTTATTTTGCAGAAAACGTTGAAAAATGAAAACAAAAAGGCAAAGGAAAATGAGGTAAAAAAAAATCCGCTTTTACTTCCACACAAACAAAAGAATTTTAAATAAGTACTTAAATTAGTTTTTAAAATTTTACGAAAAAAATCTTAAAATTTTCTATAATAGTCTTCAAAATTTTAAATCCTAAATCTCCAAATCATCACCGCTATCGTTGTCGTTGTAGTCGTCGGCCCTACCTTTTCGGTTGCCGGATCCAGCCGACCATTTCCCCTATTCGTCGTCACTGGAAACTGGCGAACGGTGTGTCAAGCGAACATTGAACGTCGAACATGAAATAACCGTTCAATTAGCACAACGTTCACTGATTTTCGGTGACAGCGAGTGGGGAAGAAATTGTAGACTCGGTCCAACGACCGAAGGGGTGGGGGCGGCGACGGCGGTGAGGATTTGAAAATTTAGGATTTAGGGATTTAGAGATTTGTTTGAACATTTTTTTGTAAATTTTAAGATTTAAAAAAAATTTAAAGTTTTTTTCAAAAATAATTAAAAAATTAATATTCATGTCATATGTCGAGTTTTATTTTACAATTGAACACCTAAAATTATAACTTTTAAAACTTTAAGCACTTATTTTTATAAAAAAAATTTAAACACCTAAATTTTAAAATTAATATACTTTATGTGCTTATTTTTCATTTAAGTCTTTCTTTTATGGAATCACATGTATATATCTATCACAAACAAAACATTTCTTGGATTTCGCAGACAACATTGACGAATAAAATTAGAAAGCTGAAGTCAAAAAAGGTAAAGGCCACGGAAAACGAGGTAAAAACAAAAATCTCCTTTTACTTCTTTAAGTGTAAACTAACATTGTTTGGATTTTGCAGAGAGGATTGACAGAGGAAAACCAAAAGCTAACTGCAGAAAAGGCAAATATTAGAAACCTGTTTCAATCTAGTATGTGCCCTTTTTTTTATAGGATCAAATGTTTATATCTATCACAAACAAAACATTGGTCGTATTTCGCAGACAATGTTGATGAATGAAATTGGAAAGCTTAAGGCTGAAAAGGTAAAAGAAATCTCTATGTGACCATTTCTTTAATGGGATTAGATACTTATATCTATGACAAATAAACCATTGCTTGGATTTCGCAGATGGAATGGGAAAAGGAAAAACAAGTGCTGACTGCAAACATGGTAAAGATTAGAAATCTCTTTTCAATATGACATCACCATTTCTTTTATGGATATGAAGTTCATATTTATCATGACAAACAATGGATTTAATTTAAAAGTTATTACTTGGATTTTGCAGACAACAAATACAGAGTCTATTAGAAAGTTTGCTGCCCATTGCGAAGCTCTATCGCATTCAATCAGTGGCCGACAACCACATGAGCAAACTGCGGCACAAAATAGTGGATTCAACTTTCTAAAGATTCACCGGCAGTTAGTATCTCTATATGCCTTCAAATTCAAGTTTGGTACACGAATCTAAACAAAAAATCTAATATTATTATGATGAGTTGCTTGTGAATATTTCAAATTGTGGTAAAAAATCATGTCTAATATAAAAATTCACTTGGAGCATTTTATAACTGGATCAAGCAAATCAAGTTTTCTTTTAATATGTGCCAAATAAGCTCTAGACCTTGTTTTTTTCTGGTGAGTGGCAGAGGGTATACTTGTTTAAAAGATGAAATATGTATCGAATTCAATCATATTAACATAAAAGGGCTTTGCTTCCATGTCTATTTGTCTCTGATGTTGTATTATTCCATGCAGGTTAGCAACAGTTGTAATAGAAGTGTTAGAAGAGAAACATGTTACAAAACAATGCATAGAAGAGTTGGAGAGTTTCCAGCATTCGAATAAGCAAATTTCGACACAAAATAGACAATCATATATCACAACAGTTAGTATTCGAACTCAAACCTTGTACCTTATTTTTGTTAATTTAGGGACCGATAAGTACTGATCTTCATTCTTTACTTGTTGTTCATGCATAAGTTCTTTGTATGTTACATGTTATTGTTATTAGCCGATGCTCTACTCTTCTTTATGAGTATGTTCGGACATTGACCCGGAGACGTTAACAGTGACCGGAGACGTTGAAACACAAGAAGTTAACAGTGACCGGAGACGTTGACCCGGTTCGCGTTGCGTGCAAGTTAAGAAAAAAATGGTACACCGAGATTTTAACAGTAAGGCGGGCCAAAGAAGAGATAAGAGACTGTGGAGCCAAGAAAGACGAAGGTGGCGGCGGCGGCAAGAAGTCGGAAGATGATAAAAAGAAAGAAGGTGATCAGATTGCTGAGCTTGTTAAGGCCTATATTCCTCAGATGACTATGCATACCAAAGAGAATCCAAATTCGTGTGTTATCTGCTAAATTTCCCATGCTTTAACAAGATCTATAAACAAGATCTAATGAACTAAACATGAACTTTGTAAGAGAATAATGAACTGAAAGTAGTTACAAATGAGAGGAAGATGATTAATCAGACTAAGATAATATTTCTATTCATTGCGTTTACAATAATAATCTTTGGTTTTTATAGTGACCCAGATACTCAAGCCAGCTGGCCCAAGTCTGTTATAACAGACCATAACAGAAATATTACTCGAGTATACTTTATTGAGTATAATAATCAGTTTCAACTTGCAACTGATCAAAGCAAAGAGATTAGATTTCGAATCTCAACATCAAATATGGAAAATACTTTGATACACACGTTTGTGTAAAATTTATACAAACCTTTTAATTTTAGAATTTATGTATTTAGGTTAGAGTTTATGTGTTTAGTGTGTAGGGTGTAGAATTTAAGGTTTATGGTTAGAATTTAGAGTTTAAGATTTAGGTTTTAGGGTGTTAGGGCTAGGAATTTAGGTTTTAGATTCTAATGCTTAAATATGAAGGGTTATGTAAATATTTTTTTACACAGCTTGTATATCAAAATATGGTCCATCAAATATATATATTTAATACCAAAAAACCTATACACAATTACTACGAAAAAAACACAGGTACTTTAGTCCAAAGTCGTACCACGCACCCAATACATTTGCGTACTGGGGTTATATTGGGTACTCGCAAGTATTTCTTCTCTCCTATTTTTTTTCTTCTTCTATTCTCTAACTCTTTTTGTATTTTTTTTCTTTCTTTTCGATTTTTTCCTGCTCACATGATTCAACTATAAGTATATAGTATGTGTGATGGCATGCTCATATGATTTTTATATAACTTTTTTATTTTTACATATTTATAGTTTTAAATTCATCGTATCTTGATCGTACTCGTACCCTATAAATTTAAAAATTACTGTTTCATGTCCTATCTCCGTATTCGTACAGGCATTTATACAGTGCAACATAGCAGTGCGAATTCTTATGTGTTGTGAGTGAAAGCTATGCGAACTCGTGTGTGTTGTGAGTAAAAGTTGTGCGAGAGTTTCCTAATGGGTTTAAATTCTTTTTTTCCTTCATTTTTAATGACTTCTCCCCCTTTTTTTGTTGGTGACATTTTTCATTTTGTTCAGTTAATTATTAAGGAAATGTTATGTTTTAATTTGTTTCATTTCTTATCGGGGAACCAACCCAATGTTTATTGTATTTTTAATTTTTTTTCATGACACTTTTTAAATGTTCTTGATTTTTTTTTTTCATTACAAAGGATGTCACTTGGAAGGATAAAGCTTACTCTGGAAGTCATTTCCAACTTTCAATCTCACCGACAAGGTTATTACGCAATGGCGGAACATAATGAAGATTAGTGGGGACATGATCCCAAAAATTTTAAAAATTAAAATTTGATCCCTTCATTTTTTCTAAAAAAATTAATTTTTTTAGAAATTTTTATTAAACTTCAAAAATTGTGGATGATTTTAATTAAATTTCATCCTATAATTTTTAAAAAATTTCATTAAATCTCTCAAAATTATTAATTTTTTTAAATAAACTTTTAAAATTTTTGAAAATTTTACGTTAACCCTCTAAATTTTTCGGTCAAGTTTTGCCGCTGTTCCAATGAATGGAAGAGATATTATGATGACCGGGAATGCGGTTACAAATCAACACCCTAATGGACTGTGTCACGCCTGAGAAGAGGCGGGGTCATTAATCTCACATCGGAAAGGAAAAGGGAGGTCTTGAGATATAAATACGGTGGCGCTGCACATCCTATCAGACATGTCTTTTGGGAAGAGGGTAATGGCCCCGTGACAAGTGGTATTGGAGCGACCCTTTAACTGCCCGATTTCACGCCGAGCGCCCATGAGTGGGGTAGGCATGGTGGACAACTGTGACAAGGTGGCCCAATACGAGAGCGGAAGCTCGTGACGAGGGCGTCACGAGGTTGAGTGTGGGAGAATGTCACGCCTGAGAAGAGGCAGGGTCATTAATCCCACATCGGAAAGGAAAAGGGAGGTCTTGAGATATAAATACGGTAGCGCTGCACATCCTATCAGACATGTCTTTTGGGAAGAGGGTAATGGCCCCGTGACAACTGTCAGCAAACTTGGGCCAGACACCTGCAATTCGGTGCAGCTCCCGGGTCGGTCTCCTCCTAAAAATGCTGATTATGAGCTCCATCCGGCTTAGAAAATTTTGATGCAAAATTTGTGCTCTATTTCTCATCTTTTCTGCTGTAATTCTCATCTTTCTGTTTGGCATTTAATCAACTCCATCACAATCACCTTTTCATTCAAACTCGAAACAGATGATCATAGATTCATTACTTTAACTACAAAATATAAGCCGAACATCAATGTTTATTTCCCACAAGACTAATCTATCACAAGTTAACGGTCTATTTAAAATGGGTTTGTTTTTTATACACAGACTGTGTAAAATTTATTTTACACAAGTCTGCATACTTATACTACAAATTTAAATTTTAAATTATTAAACTTAAATCTTAAAAAATTAAACCACAAACCCTAAATTTAAAATTCTAAACACTACAACTCAAATCCTTAAACTCTAACCCCTAAACTAAACCGCTAACCCTTAAAACTAAACGAACTGTATAAACTTTTACACAGCCTGTGTATTGAAGTTTTTCTCATTTAAAATAGGTATAATATTAAAAAAAATACATATAACGTTTGACTGAATAGTCACTTTGGCTTATATTCTTTTCTTAAGCAATTTAACTCATAATGTTTCATTTTAGATCAAAATGACCTTTTTATGGTTGAAAACTGTTAGTCAGCTAACGATAAACAGCTTGAAATGACTTAACAGAATGATAAGTTAGCAGAAAAAATAATTTTATATTTTATATAATTTATATATTTTTTATTTTATATAATTTATAAAGTTATTTTTTGATTGGTGTGACATTCTTTCAAGTCAAACACATTTGTCTATACGGCATTGTCATGTCAGTGTGCACTGTCATGTAAATTTTTTATGTCATTTCAAATCATTTATCGTTAGTTGACTAATATTTTTATTTATAAAAAAACTATTTTAACCCATAATAAAATATAAAAAATTAAATTATTTTAAAAAATAAAAATCAAAATAACTATTTAATCAAACTGTAATTTTTTTTTTGACTAAATAACCATTCGTTTTCAATTTTATATACATATGAAGATTTGAACCAAAAACAAAACAGGGAATGCTATAATGTGAAAGAGATTGACTTTTTCTTTAAAACAAATGAGAACTGAGATCTGAACACTCCCAACTGTTGAGTTAAACGACAAGAAATGAAACAACACAGTCAACAACCGAGCCGAACGACAACGCGCGACTGTCGCGCGAATGCTAAAACACATTTGCTAAGGAGGGCGGCGGCTGGCTATGGCTGTTGCCGGCAACAGCTGTTTCAGAACGTGTCATTATCTAACAGGTTCTCAAACCATTTACACTCACCATCCAACGGTTCACCAACAATCCTTATCCACTAATCTTCAATTTCATTTTTCCTTTTTTTTTAAAAAAAATCAATCCTTCATTTGTTCTGTTGCTCAGAATGTCAGTTGATTGAGGTTATGAAAGATTCTGGGATTCAATCATTATAACTATACTTCAAATGGGTAAGCATAAATTTTGTTCTTTATCTTTTATGGATGATTCTTTTGTTTTATAGTCCACTTTAGGTGTTGATTTGCTCCAGTCTTTATTAGTTTTTCTGGGTTTGTAGTTTTAGAAACAAGAGATTGATGTGGTGATGGAGGCATGGAGCATTGAAATCACCATTACTTGTTTGATAAATCATTTAATGAGATTAGACAAGGAAATGTTCTTCTACTTGATTGTCTTGGTTTTTTTTTAAGTTACTGTCGGAATCATTCAAGCGTCTAGATTAGGTTGCAGATCCATCAATCTAACAATACTATATCCGAAGCTACGAACCTTATTCGGACTCGGCAATGGAATACTCGTCATCGATGTATAATTGATCTAGCAATACTTTATCAGCACTTGCAGGGGCAAATGAATGAGGGAATGACACTGTCTGAAGCAACCCAAGACCAGTTTCTTCAAGGAGAAGCTTCGCAACAGAGAACGGGAGGTCGTAGAGCTAAAATGAGTGAAGATCAGCGAAAAGCACGCAAAAGGCAGAATGATGTGAACTATCGGCTAAGGAAAAAGGTACCGGAAGAGAGCTTTTATGATTGTTAATGTCGTTTTAACCCATTTTTCCTACTAAAACTGTCACCGTTTTGAGTCCAAGGAAAGGGTTTAATCCAGTTATCCGAATTGTTCTGAATAGCTTCGGCACCGATGCAAGTGGAAAAGGAATGGATATATAAATAGAAAACATACATTCATGTAGCATCTTCTAGGGATGTCCTTGATGCACTATGATGCTGGAGCCTGATGGAGATGATAATATTCAGTTGTGTGATGGCCCCATCGAGTGATTCGAGACCCTCGAGCGAACAACTCGAGTGGATAAGGTGGGGTGCTCTCATTATAGAATGTGAAGGATTAGGAATGGAATAGAAGTATCAACTGAAGTACTGAATCAGTATGAAAGAAAACAAATGAATTTATTTTAAGGGAATTTTCGCTGTGGTTAGAACTCTTCTCTCTTTTATTGTTTTAGCTTCCTTTTGTGCAGAATAAAGTAAACGAAATGACTGCCGAGAATGGACACATGAAAGACAAAATTGGACGGTTGAGTGCTGAGAACAGAGACCTAAAAGAGGAAACTAGACGGATACATCTCGAGAAGCAACAGTTGGAAGACTGTATCAGAGAACTGCGAGGTGAGGGACAACTTCCTGTACAAGTTCTGCAGAGACAAGATGGTTATATTTCCCAACCAACAAGTCATGTTGATCAAAATGTTTATGTCCAGGTAACAACTGGGTTGGCTTTGGAAAATGATTCAACTTTACTATTTTAGGAACTGGATACATCTGCTAAAACTAAATAATTGAATATAATTTTAGGACACCGAGAATATCATGATTGTCTCTTGCAATGTACTAACTCACATTCCATGTCCTATACCAAGAGTCACTTTGAAGTAAAATTTATTGTTTGATTTTTGAACTAAGCTAATTTTACTGTTATGTTATCAATTACTTATCTCTAAAACTATATCCTTCTTCCTAACCTGCAGGATCACTATGGAGCAGAGTCTAACAATGATGATCGTGTTTGCAGCGTATGAACAATTCGATAAATCTTCTACCACATTTGGCTTGAGATATCTTTATTGATTACTGTATAATCTTTTAAGGGGAACATCGATTTTGATCTCATTTACCTGTCTGTTTCTTTTTACTTACAGAGCCGCCACTGTGTGGAGTGCACCAACAATGAAAAAGCTGTCAATGTGGTATAGAAATTCTTTCAAGTTCTCTAAGAGCATTTGCCGAGAATCCTTTTAATCGCCGTAAACATTATCCTAAATTACATATCATTCAACAATAACTGGGAGTTACTTGCTGATATTAGTTTTCTTTTTCAGTGTGACGGTATGGAAATATCTGACTTGGAAAATCTATTGCTTTCCGAGAATCAGACGACTCCAAATGGAAGAGCTTCTATCAATGAGCCTACTGCCGCACATCTAGAGAGTTCTGAGGGTGGTTTGTGTCCCGCTGAAGTGGCTAGGATCAAGTTCCTTATGGAACTTGATGCCGAAGTTACGAGCAATGTGGAACTCTCAGACTTCACAGGCTTAGAGGGGGAGCAAAGAAGATTCGGGAGATTCCAGTTCCCATTGTCTTTGATTCCAACTGTTGAGAGAATAAACATTACTTATGGCGATGTTTCTGCAACAAGTCTATTAAGTCCAAGTGTTTCAGGAACAAGCTATGTTTTATTTTCTGCCACGATCAAGGAGATGGAAGATCTACATCTTGAGCAAGTTACTGAGGATATAATGCTGAAGTGGAGAGATGTTATCAAGGATGCTTTACGCCTTAGGTTCAATGTGACATTTGCCATGGAGCATTTGAAGAAAATCGCATGTGCTTACTTCGGTCGACCGGGGAGCCTCTTGCTCCAAGACATAGATGAAATGATTTCAAGTTTAGATGCTGAGTTGAATGATTGGAAGAAGAAACAAGCAAAGGTATACGACGAGTCCAAGATGAGTATCGACGCTGCTGAGAACTTCAATGGAGTACCTGTCAGCACAGGTTTATTTCCTTAGTCTTCTTCTAATAGAATTAACACATACTGCAGAAAATACCATCACACAAAACTGGCATACCAGATTACCTGATATCTAGCTCTTCCAAAAGATTGACACAATCTCTCTGCGCGGTATCCCGATTTGTAGAAATAAATTTTAGACTCGCCCAAATAAAAACATTTAGATTTTTCACTAAAAGTATTTATCAGCAATCTACATAACCTCTGTATTCACATTTTGTTAACTTATTGAAACTTAAACTACGGTGCTACGGTGTTTGGGAATCATCTTACACCATCTTTGAATCTAAAGAGATTATGGGAAAATGTTTCGAATATATGGAAAGGTGGTTGATTCAGAGATTCAGAATAGGGTAATTTGTTGAGATTTAAGAGTAGTGGTTCATATTGGAGAAAAGTAACCCCGGGTCGTAAGGTGGATGAGACTGGTAATCAGTAGCAAGTGGTTGACCAAAATGGCAAGATCAGTTAATCGGTTCCCCGAAAAAACCATATTTAGAGGCCTTAATGGAAGTAACCCTCCATCTGGTTCGCGGTTGGTGGCATGGAAAGAAGTTCCGGGCGGCAGGCTACACCGGTCATTAATAGTGACAAGGCTTGCATGTGCATGCTACTTCCCGACAGACATTTTAGTTTCCATCGTTGAAGTTGTCATCATTTCATTTTTGTTAAATCTTAAATGTCCTTGTATTTTTAAATCCAAAATGAAAGTTTTTAATTCACTTTCTTGTCGGAATGTTTCCAAGAATCCAAAAGGTGACAAGTTTGGAACGATGATCTTAAGGAAATATGTAGGCGAAAAAAGCAACACAAACCTTGTTTTCTCCGAACCATGTTGCATTATATATGAACCAGAAATCATCATTGATGGGAAAGTTAATCAAGCAAATCGTGCATCTAGTAAACATGGAGGGTTATTCATCAGATGGGTCCACTTCATTTTTCGATTTGAAGAAACCAGATGATCAGTCGTGGGGCGAAGCAGACGATCAATGGATGGACCTATTCGGGTTAGTGGAGGATCATATGCCTGAGGTCTCTGCTGTAAATAGCGGACTCCCCGAGTCTGTAACAGACCAAGATCAGCTGAATCAAGTAGAAACATCTGAAGGTTCATACCAAACGAAATCCGAAAGCGGAAGACCGAAACTTACACAAGCTCAGAAAAGAGAGAACAAAAGACCAAGTGATTACAGGTATAGGCAAAAGCGCAAGGTAAACATACATAGGCTTCATTCTCATTAAAATACGATGCAACGTATGATATGACATCAAAAAATAATACGAATACGATTGCTAAAAAAGCTTAAGGATTGTTTCTCAGTGCAGATAACAGCAGATGAATTGACCA
>JAGYYJ010002183.1:0-39943 GCA_019671005.1 Hibiscus mutabilis | reverse complement strand
AACCCAACAATACGAAAGAAAAATAAGATTAAATCTAATTTTATGTCTCAAAATATTTAGTTATGGGCTTTTAAACATGATTATATACCTTAACCACATTTTCAGAACTTTTCACTTGGATAAAATTCTAACGGGTCCATTGTAAAGCCCATTTAGACATGCACGCCTTAAACCCCAACAAAATGGCCATAAAATAAGATTAAATCAAATTTTATGACTTAAAATATTTAGTTATTGGCTTTTGAAAATGATTATATAGTTTAACCTCAATTTTAGAACTTTTTAGTCAGTTAAAATTTCGACGGGTCCACTGTAAAACCCATTTAGACATGCACACCATAAACCCCAACAAAACGGCCAAAAAATAAGATTAAATCACATTTTATAAATTAAAATATTTATTTATAGGCTTTTGAACATGATTATAAAGCTTAACCTCATTTTCAGACTTTTTACTCAGTTAAAATTCCAACGGGTCCACGTGAAGCCCATTTAGACGTGCATGCCTTAAACTCCAGCAAATTAAAAAAATAAGATTAAATCAGATTTTATGACTTAAAGTATATAATTATTTGAACATTATTATATAGCTTAACCTCTTTTTTTAAAAAAAATTACATCATATTTTATGACTTAAAATATTTAGTTATGGGCTTCTGAACATGATTCTTTAGCTTAACCTCATTTTTAGAAATTTTTACTCGGTTAAAATTCCAACGGGTCCACTTAAAGCCCATTTAGACATGGACGCATTAAAACCCAACAATACGAAATAAAAATAAGATTAAATCAAATTTTATGACTATAAATATTTAGTTATGGGATTTGGAACATGATTATATACCTTAACCTCATTTTAAGAACTTTTTACTTGGTTAAAATTCCAACGGGTCCACTGTAAAGCCCATTTAGACATGCACGCCTTAAACCCCAACAAAATGGCCATAAAATAAGATTAAATCAAATTTTATGACTTAAAATATTTAGTTATGGGCTTTTGAACATGATTACATAGTTTAACCTCAATTTTGAACTTTTTACCTAGTTAAAATTCTTACGAGTCCGCTGTAAAGCCCATTTAGACATGCACGCCATAAACCCCAACAAAACGGCCGAAAAATAAGATTAAATCACATTTTATGACTTAAAATATATAGTTATAGGCTTTTGAACATGATTATATAGTTTTACCACATTTTCAGAAATTTTTACTCGGTTAAAATTCCAACGGGCCCACTGTAAAGCCCATTTAGACGTGCACGCCTTAAACTCCAGCAAAACAAAAAATATAAGATTAAATCAGATTTTATGACTTAAAGTATTTAGTTATGAGATTTTGAACATGATTACATAGCTTAACCTCTTTTTCAAAATTTTTTACTCGGTTAAAATTCATAAGTTCAAATTTTATAAGTTCAAATATTTGATTATTGGCTTTTGAATATGATTATATAGCTTAACCTCATTTGCAAAACTTTCTTCTCGATTAAAATTCTAACAGGTCCACAGTAAAGCCCTTTGAGACATGCACACCTTAAACTCAATAAAACGACCACAAAATAAGATTAAATCAAGATTTATACGTTAAAATATTTGATTTTAGGCTTTTAAATATGATTATATAGCTTAAACTCAACTTTATAACTTTTTACTCAGTTAAAATTCCAACGGGTCTAATGTAAAGCCCATTTAGACATGCACGCCTTAAACCCCAACAAAATGGTCGCAAAATATGATTAAATCAAATTTTATGAATTAAAATATTTAGTTATGGGCTTTTGAACATGATTATACAGGTTAACCTCGATTTTAGAACTTTTTACTCGGTTAAAATTCCAACGAGTCCACTTTAAAAGCACATTTAGACATGCACACCTTAAACCCCAACAAAACAGAAGAAAAATAAGATTAAATCAAATTTTATAAATTAAAATATTATATTATGGGATTTTGAATATGATTATATTGAATAACCACAATTTCATAACTTTTTAATCGGTTAAAATTCCAATGGGTCCACTATAAAACCCATTTAGACATGCACGGCTTAACCCCACAAAACGGCAGAAAAATAAGATTAAATAAAATTTTATAACTTAAAATATTTAGTTATGGGATTTTGAAAATGATTATATAGCTTAACCTCATTTTCATAAATTTTTACTCGGTTAAAATTCCAACAGATACATTGTAAAACCCATTTTGACAAGCATGCCTTAAACCCAACAAATCGGCCAATTAATAATATTAAATCAAATTTTATGATTTAAAATATTTGATTATGGGATTTTGAAGGTGATTATATAGCTTAACCTCAATTTTACAATTTTTTTACTTGGTTAAAATTCCAACTAGTGCACTCTAAAGCCCATTTAGACATGCACGCCTTAAACCCCAACAAAACGACCAAAAATAAGATTAAATCAAATTTTATGAATTAAAATATTTAGTTATGGGCTTTTGATCAAGAATATACAGATTAACCTCAAATTTAGATATTTTTACTCGTTTAACATTCCAACAAGTCCACTTTAAAGCCCACTTAGACATGCATGACTTAAACCCCAACAAAACGTCCAAAAAATAATATTAAATCACATTTTATGACAATCTCAACTTTAGAACTTTTTACTAAGTTAAATTTCCAACGGGTCCACAGTAAATCCTATTTAGACATGCACGCCTTAAACCGCAACAAAACGACCACAAAATAAGATTAAGTCAAATTTTATGAGTTAAAATATTTGATTATGGGCTTTTAAATATGATTATATAGCTTAAAATCAATATTAGAACATTTTACTCCGTTAATATTCCAACGGGTCCACTACAAAACCCATATAGACATGCACGCCATAAACCCCAAGAAAATGGTTGTGAAATAAGATTAAATAAAATTTTATGAATTAAAATCTTTAGTTATGGGATTTTGACTTGATTATACAGCTTAACCTCAGTTTAAGAACTTTTTACTTGTTTAAAATTCCAACGGGTCCACTACAAAGCCCATTTAGACATGCACGCCTTAAACCCCAACAAAGTAGAAGAAAAATAAGATTAAATCAAATTTTATGCATCAAATATTTAACTATGGGTTTTTTAACATGATTATGTAGCTTAACCTCACTTTCAGAACTTTTTACTCGGTTAAAATTCCAACGGGTCCACTCTAAAGCCCATTTAGACATGCACGCCTTAAACCCAAACAAAATGGCCACAAAATAATATTAAATCAAATTTTATGACTTCAAATATTTAATTATGGGCTTTTTGAAAATTATTATACATATTAAACCCAATTTTAGAACTCTTACTAAGTTAAAATTCCAACATATCCACTGTAAAGCCCATTTATACATGCAAGCCTTAAACCCCAACAAAATGACCAAAAAATAAGATTACCTCTTATATTATGACTTAAAATATTTATTTATGGGCTTTTGAACATGATTCTTTAGCTTCACCTCATTTAAAGAAATTTTTACTCGGTTAAAATTCCAATGGGTTCATTGTAAAACCCATTTAGACAAGCGCGCCTTAAACCCCAACAAAACGGAAGAAAAATAATATTAAATCAAATTTTATGTATTAAAATATTTAATTACGGACATTTGAACATGATTATATAGTTTAACCTCATTTTTAGAACATTTTACTCGGTTAAAATTTCAACAGGTCTGCTGTAAATCCCATTTAGACATGCACGCCTAAAACCCCAGCAAAATGGCCGCAAAATAATATTAAATGAAATTTTATGACTTAAAATATTTAATTATGAGCTTTTGAACATGATTATAAATTTTAACCTCAATTTAGAACTTTTTACCAAGTTAAATTTCCAACCGGTCCACTGTAAATCCCATTTAGACATGCACGCCTTAAACCGCAACAAAACGGCCAGAAAATAAGATTAAGTCAAATTTTATCAGTTAAAATATTTGATTATGGGCTTTTAAATATGATTATATAGCTTAAAGTCAATATTAGAACATTTTACTCCGTTAATATTCCAACGGGTCCACTACAAAACCCATATATAGACATGCACGCCTTAAACCCTAAGAAAATGGTTGTGAAATAAGATTAAATAAAATTTTATGAATTAAAATATTTAGTTATGGGATATTGACTTGATTATATAGCTTAACCTCAGTTTAAGAACTTTTTACTTGTTTAAAATTCCAACGGGTCCACTACAAAGCCCATTTAGACATGCACGCCTTAAACCCCAACAAAATATAAGAAAAATAAGATTAAATCAAATTTTATGAATCAAATATTTAATTATGGGTTTTTGAACATGATTATGCAGCTTAACCTCACTTTCAGAACTTTTTACTCGGTTAAAATTCCTACGGGTCCACTCTAAAGCCCATTTAGACATGCACGCCTTAAACCCAAACAAAATGGCCGCAAAATAATATTAAATAATTTTATGACTTAAAATATTTAATTATGGGCTTTTTAAAAATTATTATACATATTAAACTCAATTTTAGAACTTTTACTAAGTTAAAATTCCAATAGATCCACTGTAAAGCCCATTTATACATGCAAGCCTTAAACCCCAACAGAACGACCAAAAAATAAGATTACCTCATATTTTATGACTTGAAATATATATTTATGGGCTTTTGAACATGATTCTTTAGCTTCACCTCATTTAAAGAAATTTTTACTCGGTTATAATTCCAACGGGTTCATTGTAAAACCCATTTAGACAAGCGTGCCTTCAACCCCAACAAAATGGAAGAAAAATAAGATTAAATCAAATTTTATGTATTAAAATATTTAATTACTGACTTTTGAACATGATTATATAGCTTAACCTCATTTTCAAAACATTTTACTCGGTTAAAATTCCAACAGGTCTGCTGTAAATCCCATTTAGACATGCACGCGTTAAACCCCAGCAAAATGGCCCCAAAATAATATTAAATTAAATTTATGACTTAAAATATTTAATTATGAGCTTTTGAACATGATTATAAATTTTAACCTCAACTTTAGAACTTTTTACTAAGTTAAATTTCCAACGGGTCCATTGTAAATCTCATTTAGACATGCACGCCTTAAACCACAACAAAACGACCACAAAATAAGATTAAGTCAAATTTTATGAGTTAAAATATTTGATTATGGGCTTTTAAATATGATTATATAGCCTAAAATCAATATTAGAGCATTTTACTCCGTTGATATTCCAACGGTCCACTGCAAAACCCATATAGACATGCACGCCTTAAACCCCAAGAAAATGGTTGTGAAATAAGATTAAATAAAATTTTATGAATTAAAATATTTAGTTATGGGATTTTGACTTGATTATACGGCTTAACCTCAGTTTAAGAACTTTTTACTTGTTTAAAATTCCAACGGGTCCACTACAAAGCCCATTTAGACATTCACGCCTTAAACCCCAACAAAATAGAAGAAAAATAAGATTAAATCAAATTTTATGAATCAAATATTTGATTATGGGTTTTTGAACATGATTATGTAGCTTAACCTCACTTTCAGAACTTTTTACTC
Organism: Hibiscus mutabilis; assembly: GCA_019671005.1. NCBI lineage: Eukaryota > Viridiplantae > Streptophyta > Magnoliopsida > Malvales > Malvaceae > Hibiscus > Hibiscus mutabilis. Next base: position 34,411 of record JAGYYJ010002183.1, on the reverse strand, counting down.
GGTTAAAAATCCAACGGGTCCACTCTAAAGCCCATTTAGACATGCACTTAAACCCAAACAAAATGGCCGCAAAATAATATGAAATAAAATTTTATGACTTAAAATATTTAATTATGGGCTTTTTGAAAATTATTATACATATTAAACTCAATTTTAGAACTTTTACTAAGTTAAAATTCCAAGAGATCCACTTAAAAAGCCCATTTATACATGCAAGCCTTAAACCCCAACAAAACGACCAAAAAATAAGATTACCTTATATTTTATGACTTGAAATATTTATTTATGGGCTTTTGAACATGATTCTTTAGCTTCACATCATTTAAAGAAATTTTTACTCGGTTAAAATTCCAACGGGTTCATTGTAAAACCCATTTAGACAAGCGCGCCTTAAACCCCAACAAAACGGAAAAAAAATAAGATTAAATCATATTTTATGTATTAAAATATTTAATTACGGACTTTTGAACATGATTATATAGCTTAACCTCATTTTCAGAACATTTTACTCGGTTAAAATTCTAATAGGTCTGCTGTAAATCCCATTTAGACATGCACGCCTTAAACCCCAGCAAAATGGCCCCAAAATAATATTAAATTAAATTTTATGACCTAAAATATTTAATTATGAGCTTTTGAACATGATTATAAATTTTAACCTTAACTTTAGAACTTTTTACTAAGTTAAATTTCCAACGGGTCCACTGTAAATCCCATTTAGACATGCACGCCTTAAACCGCAACAAAACGACCACAAAATAAGATTAAGTCAAATTTTATGAGTTAAAATATTTGATTATGGGCTTTTAAATATGATTATATAGCTTAAAATCAATATTAGAACATTTTACTCCGTTAATATTCCAACGGGTCCATTGCAAAACCCATATAGACATGCACGCCTTAAACCCCAAGAAAATGGTTGCAAAATAAGATTAAATAAAAATTTTATGAATTAAAATATTTAGTTATGGGCTTTTGAATATGATTATATAGCTTAAAATCAATTTTAAGAACTTTTTACTTGTTTAAAAAATTCCAACGGGTCCACTACAAAACCCATTTAGACATTCACGCCTTAAACCCCAACAAAATGGAAGAAAAATAAGATTAAATCAAATTTTATGAATCAAATATTTAATTATGGGTTTTTGAACATGATTATGTAGCTTAACCTCACTTTTAGAACTTTTTACTTGTTTAAAATTCCAACGGGTCCACTACAAAGCCCATTTAGACATTCACGCCTTAAACCCCAACAAAATGGAAGAAAAATAATATTAAATCAAATTTTATGACTTAAAATATTTAATTATGGGCTTTTTGAAAATTATTATACATATTAAACTCAATTTTAGAACTTTTACTAAGTTAAAATTCCAACATATCCACTATAAAGCCCATTTATACATACAAGCCTTAAACCCCAACAAAAATGACCAAAAAATAAGATTAAATCAAATTTTATGACTTAAAATATTTATTTATGGGCTTTTTGAACATGATTATTTATATTAACCTCATTTTTAGAAAATTTTACTAAGTTAAAATTCCAAATATTCATTGTAAAACCCATTTAGACATGCAAGCAAGCCTTAAACCCCAACAAAAATGAAAAAATAAGATTAAATCAAATTTTATGACTTAAAATATTTAATTTATGGGCTTTTGAACATGATTATATAGCTTAACCTCATTTTTAAAAAATTTTACTCGGTTAAAATTCCAATGGGTTCATTGTAAAAACCCATTTAGACATGCACGCCTTAAACCCCAACAAAATGGCCCCAAAAAAATAATATTAAATCAAATTTTATGACCTAAAATATTTAATTATGAGACATTTGAACATGATTATAAAGCTTAACCTCATTTTTAAAACTTTTTACTAAGTTAAAATTTCCAACAGTCCATTTAAAAATCCATTTAGACATGTACGCCTAAAACCCCAGCAAAATGGCTGCAAAATAATATTAAATGAAATTTTATGACTTAAAATATTTAATTATGAGCTTTTGAACATGATTATAAATTTTAACCTCAATTTAGAACTTTTTACCAAGTTAAATTTCCAACCGGTCCACTGTAAATCCCATTTAGACATGCACGCCTTAAACCGCAACAAAACGACCAGAAAATAAGATTAAGTCAAATTTTATCAGTTAAAATATTTGATTATGGGCTTTTAAATATGATTATATAGCTTAAAGTCAATATTAGAACATTTTACTCCGTTAATATTCCAACGGGTCCACTACAAAACCCATATAGACATGCACGCCTTAAACCCTAAGAAAATGGTTGTGAAATAAGATTAAATAAAATTTTATGAATTAAAATATTTACTTATGGGATATTGACTTGATTATATAGCTTAACCTCAGTTTAAGAACTTTTTACTTGTTTAAAATTCCAACGGGTCCACTACAAAGCCCATTTAGACATGCACGCCTTAAACCCCAACAAAATAGAAGAAAAATAAGATTAAATCAATTTTTTTGAATCAAATATTTAATTATGGGTTTTTGAACATGATTATGTAGCTTAACCTCACTTTCAAACTTTTTTACTCGGTTAAAATTCCAACGGTCCACTCTAAAGCCCATTTAGACATGCACGCCTTTAAACCCAAACAAAATGGCCGCAAAATAATATTAAATAATTTTATGACTTAAAATATTTAATTATGGGCTTTTTGAAAATTAATATACATATTAAACTCAATTTTAGAACTTCTACTAAGTTAAAATTGAAATAGATCCACTGTAAAGCCCATTTACACATGCAAGCCTTAAACCCCAACAGAACGACCAAAAAATAAGATTACCTCATATTTTATGACTTGAAATATATATTTATGGGCTTTTGAACATGATTCTTTAGCTTCACCTCATTTAAAGAAATTTTTACTCGGTTAAAATTCCAACGGGTTCATTGTAAAACCCATTTAGACAAGCACGCCTTAAACCCCAACAAAACGGAAGAAAAATAAGATTAAATCAAATTTTATGTATTAAAATATTTAATTACTGACTTTTGAACATGATTATATAGCTTAACCTCATTTTCAAAACATTTTACTCGGTTAAAATTCCAACAGGTCTGCTGTAAATCCCATTTAGACATGCACGCGTTAAACCCCAGCAAAATGGCCCCAAAATAATATTAAATTAAATTTATGACTTAAAATATTTAATTATGAGCTTTTGAACATGATTATAAATTTTAACCTCAACTTTAGAACTTTTTACTAAGTTAAATTTCCAACGGGTCCACTATAAATCTCATTTAGACATGCACGCCTTAAACCACAACAAAACGACCACAAAATAAGATTAAGTCAAATTTTATGAGTTAAAATATTTGATTATGGGCTTTTAAATATGATTATATAGCTTAAAATCAATATTAGAACATTTTACTCCGTTAATATTCCAACGGTCCACTGCAAAACCCATATAGACATACACGCCTTAAACCCCAAGAAAATGGTTGTGAAATAAGATTAAATAAAATTTTATGAATTAAAATATTTAGTTATGGGATTTTGACTTTATTATACAGCTTAACCTCAGTTTAAGAACTTTTTACTTGTTTAAAATTCCAACGGGTCCACTACAAAGCCCATTTAGACATTCACGCCTTAAACCCCAACAAAATAGAAGAAAAATAAGATTAAATCAAATTTTATGAATCAAATATTTAATTATGGGTTTTTGAACATGATTATTTAGCTTAACCTCACTTTCAGAACTTTTTACTCGGTTAAAATTCCAAAGGGTCCACTCTAAAGCCCATTTAGACATGCACGCCTTAAACCCAAACAAAATGGCCGCAAAATAATATTAAATCAAATTTTATGACTTAAAATATTTAATTATGGGCTTTTTGAAAATTATTATACATATTAAACTCAATTTTAGAACTTTTACTAAGTTAAAATTCCAACATATCCACTATAAAGCCCATTTATACATGCAAGCCTTAAACCCCAACAAAACGACCAAAAAATAAGATTACCTCATATTTTATGACTTGAAATATATATTTATGGGCTTTTGAACATGATTCTTTAGCTTCACCTCATTTAAAGAAATTTTTTAAAACTCCAACGGGTTCATTGTTCCAATTTAGACAAGGGTTCATTGTAAAAAATCATTTTTTAGACAAAATATTTAATTAAACCCACATGAATTAAAAACCTCAAAAAATAAGATTAAATCAAATTTTATGTATTAAAATATTTAATTACGGAAACTTTTGAACATGATTATATAAATTTAACCTCATTTTTAAAATATTTTTATGAGCTTTTGAACATGATTAAAATTTTAACCAACAGGTCCTTTTTACTAAGTTAAATTTCCATTTAGACATGCACATCTCATTTAAACCCCACAAAATGGCCCCAAAAATAATATTAAATTAAATTTTATGACTTAAAATATTTAATTATGAGCTTTTGAACATGATTATAAATTTTAACCTCAACTTTAGAACATTTTACTAAGTTAAATTTTCCAACGGGTCCATTGCAAAACCCATATAGACATGCACGCCTTAAACCGCAACAAAATGACCACAAAATAAGATTAAGTCAAATTTTATGAGTTAAAATATTTGATTATGGGCTTTTAAATATGATTATATAGCTTAAAATCAATATTAGAACATTTTACTCCGTTAATATTCCAACGGGTCCACTGCAAAACCCATATAGACATGCACGCCTTAAACCCCAAGAAAATGGTTGCGAAATAAGATTAAATAAAATTTTATGAATTAAAATATTTAGTTATGGGATTTTGACTTGATTATACAGTTAACCTCAGTTTAAGAACTTTTTACTTGTTTAAAATTCCAACGGGTCCACTACAAAGCCCATTTAGACATGCACGCCTTAAACCCCAACAAAATAGAAGAAAAATAAGATTAAATCAAATTTTATGAATCAAATATTTAATTATGGGTTTTTGAACATGATTATGTAGCTTAACCTCACTTTCAGAACTTTTTACTCGGTTAAAATTCCAACGGGTCCACTCTAAAGCCCATTTAGACATGCACGCCTTAAACCCAAACAAAATGGCCACAAAATAATATTAAATCAAATTTTATGACTTAAAATATTTAATTATGGGCTTTTTGAAAATTATTATACATATTAAACTCAATTTTAGAACTTTTACTAAGTTAAAATTCCAACAGATCCACTGTAAAGCCCATTTATACATGCAAGCCTTAAACCTCAACAAAACGACCAAAAAATAAGATTACCTTATATTTTATGACTTGAAATATTTATTTATGGGCTTTTGAACATGATTCTTTAGCTTCACCTCATTTAAAGAAATTTTTACTCGGTTAAAACTCCAACGGGTTCATTGTAAAACCCATTTAGACAAGCGCGCCTTAAACCCCAACAAAACGGAAAAAAATAAGATTAAATCATATTTTATGTATTAAAATATTTAATTACGGACTTTTGAACATGATTATATAGCTTAACCTCATTTTCAGAACATTTTACTCGGTTAAAATTCTAATAGGTCTGCTGTAAATCCCATTTAGACATGCACGCCTTAAACCCCAGCAAAATGGCCCCAAAATAATATTAAATTAAATTTTATGACCCAAAATATTTAATTATGAGCTTTTGAACATGATTATAAATTTTAACCTTAACTTTAGAACTTTTTACTAAGTTAAATTTCCAACGGGTCCACTATAAATCCCATTTAGACATGCACGCCTTAAAACCGCAAAAAAAAAACGACCAAAAAATAAGATTAAGTCAAATTTTATGAGTTAAAATATTTGATTATGGGCTTTTAAATATGATTATATAGCTTAAAATCAATATTAGAACATTTTACTCCGTTAATATTCCAACGGGTCCACTACAAAACCCATATAGACATGCACGCCTTAAACCCCAAGAAAATGGTTGCGAAATAAGATTAAATAAAATTTTATGAATTAAAATATTTAGTTATGGGATTTTGACTTTATTATACAGCTTAACCTCAGTTTAAGAACTTTTTACTTGTTTAAAATTCCAACGGGTCCACTACAAAGCCCATTTAGACATTCACGCCTTAAACCCCAACAAAATAGAAGAAAAATAAGATTAAATCAAATTTTTGAATCAAATATTTAATTATGGGTTTTTGAACATGATTATGTAGCTTAACCTCACTTTCAGAACTTTTTACTCGGTTAAAATTCCAACGGGTCCACTCTAAAGCCCATTTAGACATGCACGCCTTAAACCCAAACAAAATGGCCGCAAAATAATATTAAATCAAATTTTATGACTTAAAATATTTAATTATGGGCTTTTTGAAAATTATTATACATATTAAACTCAATTTTAGAACTTTTACTAAGTTAAAATTCCAACAGATCCACTGTAAAGCCCATTTATACATGCAAGCCTTAAACCCCAACAAAACGACCAAAAAATAAGATTACCTTATATTTTATGACTTGAAATATTTATTTATGGGCTTTTGAACATGATTCTTTAGCTTCACCTCATTTAAAGAAATTTTTACTCGGTTAAAACTCTAACGGGTTCATTGTAAAACCCATTTAGACAATCGCGCCTTAAACCCCAACAAAAAGGAAAAAAATAAGATTAAATCATATTTTATGTATTAAAATATTTAATTACGGACTTTTGAACATGATTATATATCTTAACCTCATTTTCAGAACATTTTACTCGGTTAAAATTCTAATAGGTCTGCTGTAAATCCCATTTAGACATGCACGCCTTAAACCCCAGCAAAATGGCCCCAAAATAATATTAAATTAAATTTTATGACCTAAAATATTTAATTATGAGCTTTTGAACATGATTATAAATTTTAACCTTAACTTTAGAACTTTTTACTAAGTTAAATTTCCAACGGGTCCACTGTAAATCCCATTTAGACATGCACGCCTTAAACCGCAACAAAACGACAACAAAATAAGATTAAGTCAAATTTTATCAGTTAAAATATTTGATTATGGGCTTTTAAATATGATTATATAGCTTAAAATCAATATTAGAACATTTTACTCCGTTAATATTCCAACGGGTCCATTGCAAAACCCATATAGACATGCACGCCATAAATCCCAAGAAAATGGTTGCGAAATAAGATTAAATAAAATTTTATGAATTAAAATCTTTAGTTATGGGATTTTGACTTGATTATACAGTTAACCTTAGTTTAAGAACTTTTTACTTGTTTAAAATTCCAACGGGTCCACTACAAAACCCATTTAGACATGCACGCCTTAAACCCCAACAAAATAGAAGAAAAATAAGATTAAGTCAAATTTTATGAATCAAATATTTAATTATGGGTTTTTGAACATGATTATGTAGCTTAACCTCACTTTTAGAACTTTTTACTCGGTTAAAATTCCAACGGGTCCACTCTAAAGCCCATTTAGACATGCACGCCTTAAACCCAAACAAAATGGCCGCAAAATAATATCAAATCAAATTTTATGACTTAAAATATTTAATTATGAGCGTTTTGAAAATTATTATACATATTAAACTCAATTTTAGAACTTTTAATAAGTTAAAATTCCAACATATCCACTATAAAGCCCCATTTATACATGCAAGCCTTAAACCCCAACAAAACGACCAAAAAATAAGATTACCTCATATTTTATGACTTAAAATATTTAATTATGGGCTTTTGAACATGATTCTTTAGCTTCACCTCATAAAAGAAATTTTTACTCGGTTAAAACTCCAACGGGTTCATTGTAAAACCCATTTAGACAAGCGCGCCTTAAACCCCAAAAAAACGGAAAAAAAAGATTAAATCAAATTTTATGTATTAAAATATTTAATTACGGACTTTTGAACATGATTATATAGCTTAACCTCATTTTTAGAACATTTTACTCGGTTAAAATTCCAACAGGTCTGCTGTAAATCCCATTTGAACATGCACATCTTAAACCCCCAGCAAAATGGCCGCAAAATAATATTAAATTAAATTTTATGACATAAAATATTTAAGTATGAGCTTTTGAACATGATTATAAATTTTAACCTCAACTTTAGAACTTTTTACTAAATTAAATTTCCAACGGGTCCACTGTAAATCCCATTTAGACATGCACGCCTTAAACCACAATAAAACGACCACAAAATAAGATTAAGTCAAATTTTATGAGTTAAAATATTTTATTATGGGATTTTAAATATGATTATATAGCTTAAAATCAATATTAGAACTTTGTACTGCATTAATATTCCAACGGGTCCATTGTAAAACCCATATAGACATGCACGCCTTAAACTCCAAGAAAATGGCTGCGAAATAAGATTAAATAAAATTTTATGAATTAAAATATTTAGTTATGGGATTTTGACTTGATTATACAGCTTAACCTCAGTTTAAGAACTTTTTACTTGTTTAAAATTCCAACGGGTCCACTACAAAATTCCAACAAATATCCCATTTAGACATGCACGCCTTAAACCCCAACAAAATAGAAGAAAAAAATAAGATTAAATCAAATTTTATGAATCAAATATTTAATTATGGGTTTTTGAACATGATTATGTAGCTTAACCTCACTTTAGAACTTTTTACTATTTAAAATTCCAACAAGTCCACTCTAAAAGCCCATTTAGACATGCACGCCTTAAACCCAAACAAAATGGCCAAAAAAATAATATTAAATCAAATTTTATGACTTAAAATATTTAATTATGGGCTTTTTTTAAAATTATTATACATATTAAACTCAATTTTAGAACTTTTTACTAAGTTAAAATTCCAAAACAAGATCCACTAAATAAAGCCCATTTATACATGCAAGATTATTAAACCCCAACAAAATTTTACCAAAAAATAAGATTAAAATCATATTTTATGACTTAAAATATTTATTTATGGGCTTTTGAACATGATTCTTTAGCTTCACCTCATTTAAAGAAATTTTTACTCAACTTTAGGTTAAAACTCCAACGGGTTCATTGTAAAACCCATTTAGACAAGCGCACGCTTAAACCCAACAAAACGGAAAAAAATAAGATTAAATCAAATTTTATGTATTAAAATATTTAATTACGGACTTTTGAACATGATTATATAGCTTAACCTCATTTTTAGAACATTTTACTCGGTTAAAATTCCAACAGTCCACCCTTTATAAAATCCCATTTAGACATGCACACCTTAAACCCCAAACAAAATGGCCATAAAATAATATTAAAAATTAAATTTTATGACTTAAAATATTTAATTATGAGCTTTTGAACATGATTATAAATTTTAACCTCAACTTTAGAACTTTTTACTAAATTAAATTTCCAACGGGTCCACTTAAAAATTTCATTTAGACATGCACGCTTTAAAATCCATTTAGAAAACGACCACAAAATAAGATTAAATCAAATTTTATGAGTTAAAATATTTGATTATGGGCTTTTAAATATGATTATATAGCTTAAAATCAATATTAGAACTTTTTACTCTATGTTAATATTCCAACGGGTCCACTTGAAAACCCATATAGACATGCACGCCTTAAACCCCAAAAAATGGTTGCAAAATAAGATTAAATAAAATTTTATGAATTAAAATATTTAGTTATGGGGGTTTTGACTTGATTATACAGCTTAACCTCAATTTAAGAACTTTTTACTTGTTTAAAATTCCAACGGGTCCACTACAAAACCCATTTAGACATGCACGCCTTAAACCCCAAAAAATAGAAGAAAAATAAGATTAAATCAAATTTTATGAATCAAAATATTTAATTATGGGTTTTTGAACATGATTATGTAGCTTAACCTCACTTTCAAAACTTTTTACTCGGTTAAAATTCCAACGGTCCCACTCTAAAGCCCATTTAGACATGCACGCCTTAAACCCAAACAAAATGGCATAAAATAATATTAAATCAAATTTTATGACTTAAAATATTTAATTATGGGCTTTTTGAAAATTATTATTACATATTAAACTCAATTTTAGAACTTTTACTAAGTTAAAATTCCAACAATCCAACTAAAAAGCCCATTTATACATGCAAGCCTTAAACCCCAACAAAACGACCAAAAAATAAGATTACCTCATATTTTATGACTTGAAATATTTATTTATGGGCTTTTGAACATGATTCTTTAGCTTCACCTCAATTAAAGAAATTTTTACTCGGTTAAAATTCCAATGGGTTCATTGTAAGACCCATTTAGACAAGCGCGCCTTAAACCCCAACAAAATGGAAGAAAAATAAGATTAAATCAAATTTTATGTATTAAAATATTTAATTACGGACTTTTGAACATGATTATATAGCTTAACCTCATTTTCAGAACATTTTACTTGGTTAAAATTCCAACAGGTCTGCTGTAAATCCCATTTAGACATGCACGCCTTAAACCCCAACAAAATGGCCGCAAAATAATATTAAATTAAATTTTATGACTTAAAATATTTAATTATGAGCTTTTGAACATGATTATAAATTTTAACCTCAACTTTAGAACTTTTTACTAAGTTAAATTTCCAACGGGTCCACTGTAAATCCCATTTAGACATGCACACCTTAAACCGCAGCAAAAGGACCACAAAATAAGATTAATTCAAATTTTATGAGTTAAAATATTTGATTATGGGATTTTAAATATGATTATATAGCTTAAAATCAATATTAGAACTTTTTACTCGGTTAATATTCCAACGGGTCCACTGTAAAACCCATATAGACATGCACGCCTTAAACCCCAACAAAATGGTTGCGAAATAAGATTAAATAAAATTTTATGAATTAAAATATTTAGTTATGGGATTTTGACTTGATTATACAGCTTAACCTCAGTTTAAGAACTTTTTACTTGTTTAAAATTCCAACGGGTCCACTATAAAGCGATTTAGACATGGAGACCTTAAGCCCCAACAAAACAGAAGAAAAATAAGATTAAATCAAATTTTATGAATCAAATATTTAATTATGGGTTTTTGAACATGATTATGTAGCTTAACCTCACACGTTTCAGAACTTTTTACTCTAACAAGTTAAAATTCTAACGGGTCCACTCTAAAGCCCATTTAGACAAGCCCCTTAAACCCCAAACAAAATAGCAAAAAAAAATAATATTAAATCAAATTTTATGACTTAAAATATTTAATTATGGGATTTTTGAAAAAAATTATACATATTAACCTCAATTTTAGAAGTTTTTACTCAGTTAAAATTCCAACAGATCCACTATAAAGCCCATTTAGACATGCAAGCCTTAAACCCCAACAAAACGACCGAAAAACAATATTACATTATATTTTGTGACTTAAAATATTTATTTATTTGCTTTTGAATATGATGCTTTATCTTAACCTCATTTATAGAATATTTACTCGGTTAAAATTTCAATGGGTTCATTGTAAAGCCCTTTTAGACAAGCGCGCCTTAAACCCCAAAAAACAAAAGAAAAATAAGATAAAATCAAATTTTATGTATTAAAATATTTAATTACGGACTTTTGAACATGATTATATAGCTTAACCTCGTTTTCAGAACATTTTACTCGGTTAAAATTCCAACAGGTCCGCTGTAAATCCCATTTAGACGTGCACGCCTTAAACCCCAACTAAATGGCCGCAAAATAATATTAAATTAAATTTTATGAATTAAAATATCTAATTATGAGCTTTTGAACATGATTATAAATTTTAACCTCAACTTTAGAACTTTTTACTACGTTAAATTTCCAATGGGTCCACTGTAAATCCCATTTAGACACACACGCCTTAAACCGCAACAAAAGGACCACAAAATAAGATTAAGTCAAATTTTATGAGTTAAAATATTTTATTATGGGATTTTAAATATGATTATATAGCTTAAAATCAATATTAGAACTTTTTACTCGGTTAATAACTCAACGGATCCACTGTAAAGCCCATATAGACATGCACGCCTTAAATCCCAACAAAATGGTTGCAAAATAAGATTAAATAAAATTTTAGGACTTAAAATATTTAGTTATGGGATTTTGACTTGATTATATAGCTTAACCTCAGTTTAAGAACTTTTTACTCGTTTAAAATTCCAACGGGTCCAATGTAAAGCCATTTAGACATGCACGACTTAAACCCCAACAAAACAGAACAAAAATAAGATTAAATCAAATTTTATGAATCAAATATTTAATTATGGGTTTTTGAACATGATTATGTAGCTTAACCTCACTTTTAGAACTTTTTACTCGGTTAAAATTCTAACAGGTCCACTCTAAAGCCTATTTAGACATGCCCGCCTTAAACCCCAACAAAATGGCCGCAAAATAATATTAAATCAAATTTTATGACTTAAAATATTTAATTATGGGCTTTTTGAAAATCATTATACATATTAACGTCAATTTTAGAAGTTTTTACTCAATTAAAATTCCAACAGACCCACTGTAAAGCCCATTTAGACATGCAAGCCGTAAACCCCAACAAAACGACCAAAAAATAATATTACATTATATTTTGTGACTTAAAATATTTATTTATGGGGTTTTGAACATGATGTTTTAGCTTAGCCTCATTTATAGAAATTTTTACTCGGTTAAAATTTCAATGGGTTCATTGTAAAGCCCTTTTAGACAAGCGCGCCTTAAACCCCAAAAAACGGAAGAAAAAATAAGAATAAATAAAATTTTATGTATTAAAATATTTAATTACGGACTTTTGAACATGATTATATAGCTTAACCTCATTTTCAGAACATTTTACTCGGTTAAAATTCCAACAGGTCTGCTGTAAATCCTATTTAGACATGCACGCCTTAAACCCCAACAAAATGGCAGCAAAATAATATTAAATTAAATTTTATTACTTAAAATTTTTAATTATGTGCTTTTGAACATGATTATAAATTTTAACCGCAACTTTAGAACTTTTTACTAAGTTAAATTTCCAACGGATCCACTGTAAATCCCATTTAGACACGCACGCCTTAAACCGCAACAAAACGACCACAAAATAAGATTAAGTCAAATTTTATGAGTTAAAATATTTCATTATGGGATTTTAAATATGATTATATAGCTTAAAATCAATATTAGAACTTTCTACTCCGTTAATATTCCAACGGTCCACTGTAAAACCCATATAGACATGCACGCCTTAAACCCCAAGAAAATGGTTGCGAAATAAGATTAAATAAAATTTTATGAATTAAAATATTTAGTTATGGGATTTTGACTTGATTATACAGCTTAACCTCAGTTTAAGAACTTTTTACTTGTTTAAAATTCCAACGGGTCCACTGTAAAGCCCATTTAGACATGCACGCCTTAAACCCCAACAAAATAGAAGAAAAATAAGATTAAATCAAATTTTATGAATCAAATATTTATTTATGGGTTTTTGAACATGATTATGTAGCTTAACCTCACTTTCAAAACTTTTTACTCGGTTAAAATTCCAACGGGTCCACTCTAAAGCCCATTTAGACATGCACGCCTTAAACCCAAACAAAATGGCCACAAAATAATATTAAATCAAATTTTATGACTTAAAATATTTAATTATGGGCTTTTTGAAAATTATTATACATATTAAACTCAATTTTAGAACTTTTACTAAGTTAAAATTCCAACATATCCACTATAAGGCCCATTTATACATGCAAGTCTTAAACCCCAATAAAAGACCAAAAAATAAGATTACGTCATATTTTATGACTTAAAATATTTATTTATGGGCTTTTGAACATGATTCTTTAGCTTCACCTCATTTAAAGAAATTTTTAGTCGGTTAATATTCCAATGGATTCATTGTAAAACCCATTTAGACAAGCGCGCCTTAAACCCCAACAAAACGGAAGAAAAATAAGATTAAATCAAATTTTATGTATTAAAATATTTAATTACGGGCTTTTGAACATGATTATATAGCTTAACCTCATTTCAAAACATTTTACTCGGTTAAAATTCCAACAGGTCCACTCTAAAGCCCATTTAGACATGCACGCCTTAAACCCCCCAACAAAATGGCCGCAAAATAATATTAAATCAAATTTTATGACTTAAAATATTTAATTATGCGCTTTTTGAAAATCATTATACATATTAACCTCAATTTTAGAAGTTTTTACTCATTTAAAATTCCAACAGATCCACTGTAAAAGCCCATTAAGACATGCAAGCCTTAAACCCCAACAAAACGACCGAAAAATAAGATTACATTATATTTTGTGACTTAAAATATTTATTTATGGGCTTTTGAACATGATGCTTTAGCTTAACCTCATTTATAAAAATTTTTACTCGGTTAAAATTTCAATGGGTTCATTGTAAAGCCCTTTTAGACAAGCGCACCTTAAAACCCAAAAAATGGTTAGAAAAATAAGATTAAATCAAATTTTATGAATTAAAATATTTAATTACGGACTTTTTGAAAATGATTATATAGCTTAACCTCATTTTAAGAACATTTTACTTGTTAAAATTCCAACAGTCCACTGTAAAAAGCCCATTTAGACATGCACGCCTTAAACCCCAACAAAATGGCAAGAAAATAATATTAAATTAAATTTTATGACTTAAAATATTTAATTATGAGCTTTTGAACATGATTATAAATTTTAACCTCAACTTTAGAACTTTTTACTAAGTTAAATTTCCAACGGGTCCACTGTAAATCTCATTTAGACATGCACGCCTTAAACCCAAACAAAATGACAAAAAATAATATTAAATCAAATTTTATGAGTTAAAATATTTGATTATGGGATTTTAAATATGATTATATAGCTTAAAATCAATAGTAGAACTTTTTACTCGGTTAATAATTCAACGGATCCACTATAATGCCCATATAGACATGCACGCCTTAAATCCCAACAAAATGGTTGCAAAATAAGATTAAATAAAATTTTAGGACTTAAAATATTTAGTTATGGGATTTTGACTTGATTATACAGCTTAACCTCAGTTTAAGAACTTTTTACTCGTTTAAAATTCCAACGGGTCCACTGTAAAACCATTTTAGACATGCACGCCTTAAACCCCAACAAAATAAGAAAAAAATAAGATTAAATCAAATTTTATTCATCAAATATTTAATTATGGGTTTTTGAACATGATTATGTAGCTTAACCTCACTTTCAAACTTTTTACTCGGTTAAAATTCCAACAACCAGTCCACTCTAAAGCCCATTTAGACATGCACGCCTTAAACCCCCCAACAAAATGGCTGCAAAATAATATTAAATCAAATTTTATGACTTAAAATATTTAATTATGGGCTTTTTGAAAATCATTATACATATTAACCTCAATTTTAGAACTTTTTACTCAGTTAAAATTCCAACAGATCCACTGTAAAGCCCATTTAGACATGCAAGCCTTAAACCCCAACAAAACGACCGAAAAATAAGATTACATTATATTTTGTGACTTAAAATATTTATTTATGGGCTTTTGAACATGATGCTTTAGCTTAGCCTCATTTATAGAAATTTTTACTCGGTTAAAATTTCAATGGGTTCATTGTAAAGCCCTTTTAGACAAGCGCACCTTAAACCCCAAAAAATGAAAGAAAAATAAGATTAAATAAAATTTTATGTATTAAAATATTTAATTACGGACTTTTGAACATGATTATAAAGCTTAACCTCATTTTCAGAACATTTTACTCGGTTAAAATTCCAACAGGTCTGCTGTAAATCCTATTTAGACATGCACACCTTAAACCCCAGCAAAATGGCCGCAAAATAATATTAATTAAATAATATTAAAATTAAATTTTATGACTCAAAACATTTTATAAATTTTAAATTCAACTTTAGAACTTTTTACTAAGTTAAATTTCCATTTAGACATGCAAATCCTTTTTACCCAAACAAAAACCAAACAAAATGCCACAAAATAATATTAAATTAAATTTTATGAATTAAAATATTTAATTATGAGCTTTTAACATGATTATAAATTAAAACCTCAACTTTAGAACTTTTTACTAAGTTAAATTTCCAACGGGTCCACTTATAAATCCCATTTAGACATGCATGCCTTAAACCCAATAAAATGGACCACAAAATAATATTAAGTCAAATTTTATGAGTTAAAATATTTGATTATGGGATTTTAAATATGATTATATAGCTTAAAATCAATATTAGAACTTTTTACTCGGTTAATAATTCAAACGGATCCACTATAAAGCCCATATAGACATGCAAGCCTTAAATCCCAACAAAATGGTTGCAAAATAAGATTAAATAAAATTTTATTCATTAAAATATTTAGTTATGGGATTTTGACTTGATTATACAGCTTAACCTCAGGTTCAAGAACTTTTTACTCGTTTAAAATTCCAACGGGTCCACTATAAAGCCATTTAGACATGCACGCCTTAAACCCCAAACAAAATGGCTGAAAAATAAGATTAAATCAAATTTTATGAATCAAATATTTAATTATGGGTTTTTGAACATTATTATACAGCTTAACCTCACTTTTAGAACTTTTTACTCGATTAAAATTCCAACAGTCCACTCTAAAAGCCCATTTAGACATGCACGCCTTAAACCCCCAACAAAATGGCAAAAAAAATAATATTACCTTATATTTTATGACTTAAAATATTTATTTATGGGCTTTTGAACATGGTTCTTTAGCTTACCTCATTTTAAAGAAATTTTTACTCGGTTAAAATTTCAATGGGTTCATTGTAAAACCCATTTAGACAAGCGCACTTTTGCGCCTTAAACCCCAAACAAAAAATGAAAGAAAAATAAGATTAAATAAAATTTTATGTATTAAAATATTTAATTACGGACTTTTGAACATGATTATAAAGCTTAACCTCATTTTCGAACCTCATTTTCAAAACATTTTACACCTTTAAACCCCAGCAAAAATGGCCGCAAAATTCCAAATTAAATTTTATGACTCAAAACATTTTACTCTTTAAAATTCCAACAGAAAAATCCCATTTAGACATGCACGCCTTAAACCCAAACAAAATGGCAAAAATAATATTAAATTAAATTTTATGAATTAAAATATTTAATTATGAGCTTTTAACATGATTATAAATGTTAACCTCAACTTTAGAACTTTTTACTAAGTTAAATTTCCAACGGGTCCACTGTAAATCTCATTTAGACATGCATGCCTTAAACCGCAATAAAAGGACCACAAAATAATATCAAGTCAAATTTTATGAGTTAAAATATTTGATTATGGGATTTTAAATATGATTATATAGCTTAAAATCAATATTAGAACTTTTTACTCGGTTAATAATTCAACGGATCCACTATAAAGCCCATATAGACATGCAAGCCTTAAATCCCAACAAAATGGTTGCAAAATAAGATTAAATAAAATTTTAGGACTTAAAATATTTAGTTATGGGATTTTGACTTGATTACACAGCTTAACCTAGGTTCAAGAACTTTTTACTCGTTTAAAATTCCAACGGGTCCACTATAAAGCCATTTAGACATGCACGCCTTAAACCCCAACAAAACAGAAGAAAAATAAGATTAAATCAAATTTTATGAATCAAATATTTAATTATGGGTTTTTGAACATTATTATGTAGCTTAACCTCACTTTCAGAACTTTTTACTCGATTAAAATTGTAACAGGTCCACTCTAAAGCCCATTTAGACATGCACGCCATAAACCCCCCAACAAAATGGCCGCAAAATAATATTACCTCATATTTTATGACTTAAAATATTTATTTATGGGCTTTTGAACATGGTTCTTTAGCTTCACCTCATTTAAAGAAATTTTTAGTCGGTTAAAATTCCAATGGGTTCATTGTAAAACCCATTTAGACAAGCGCGCCTTAAACCCCAACAAAACGGAAGAAAAATAAGATTAAATCAAATTTTATGTATTAAAATATTTAATTACGGGCTTTTGAACATGATTATATAGCTTAACCTCATTTTCAAAACATTTTACTCGGTTAAAATTCCAATAGGTCTGCTGTAAATCCCATTTAGACATGCACGCCTTAAACCCAAACAAAATGGCCGCAAAATAATATTAAATTAAATTTTATGAATTAAAATATTTAATTATGAGCTTTTAACATGATTATAAATGTTAACCTCAACTTTAGAACTTTTTACTAAGTTAAATTTCCAACGGATCCACTCAGAATCCCATTTAGACATGCACGCCTTAAACCGCAATAAAAGGACCACAAAATAATATTAAATCAAATTTTATGAGTTAAAATATTTGATTATGGGATTTTAAATATGATTATATAGCTTAAAATCAATATTAGAACTTTTTACTCGGTTAATAATTCAACGGATCCACTATAAAGCCCATATAGACATGCACGCCTTAAATCCCAACAAAATGGTTGCAAAATAAGATTAAATAAAATTTTAGGACTTAAAATATTTAGTTATGGGATTTTGACTTGATTATACAGCTTAACCCCAGTTTAAGAACTTTTTACTCGTTTAAAATTCCAATGGGCCCACTTAAATCCCATTTAGACATGCACGCCTTAAACCCCAACAAAACAGAAGAAAAATAAGATTAAATCAAATTTTATGAATCAAATATTTAATTATGGGTTTTTGAACATTATTATGTAGCTTAACCTCACTTTCAGAACTTTTTACTCGGTTAAAATTGTAACAGGTCCACTCTAAAGCCCATTTAGACATGCACGCCTTAAACCCCCCAACAAAATGGACAAAAAAATAATATTAAATCATATTTTATGACTTAAAATATTTATTTATGGGCTTTTGAACATGGTTCTTTAGCTTCACCTCATTTAAAGAAATTTTTAGTCGGTTAAAATTCCAATGGGTTCATTGTAAAACCCATTTAGACAAGCGCGCCTTAAACCCCAACAAAACGGAAGAAAAATAAGATTAAATAAAATTTTTTGAATTAAAATATTTAATTACGGACTTTTGAACATGATTATATAGCTTAACCTCATTTTCAGAACATTTTACTCGGTTAAAATTCCAACAGGTCTGCTGTAAATCCTATTTAGACATGCACGCCTTAAACCCCAACAAAATGGCCGCAAAATAATATTAAATTAAATTTTATGAATTAAAATTTTTAATTATGAGCTTTTGAACATGATTATAAATTTTAACCTCAACTTTAGAACTTTTTACTAAGTTAAATTTCCAACGGATCCACTGTAAATCCCATTTAGACACGCACGCATTAAACCGCAACAAAACGACCACAAAATAATATTAAATTAAATTTTATGAGTTAAAATATTTGATTATGGGATTTTAAATATGATTATATAGCTTAAAATCAATATTAGAACTTTTTACTCGGTTAATAATTCAACGGATCCACTATAAAGCCCATATAGACTTGCAAGCCTTAAATCCCATCAAAATGGTTGGAAAATAAGATTAAATAAAATTTTAGGACTTAAAATATTTAGTTATGGAATTTTTACTTGATTATGCAGCTTAACCTCAGTTTAAGAACTTTTTACTCGTTTAAAATTCCAACGGGTCCACTGTAAAGCCATTTAGACATGCACGCCTTAAACCCCAACAAAACAGAAGAAAAATAAGATTAAATCAAATTTTATGAATCAAATATTTAATTATGGGTTTTTGAACATGATTATGTAGCTTAACCTCACTTTCAAAACTTTTTACTCGGTTAAAATTCCAACGGGTCCACTCTAAAGCACATTTAGACATGCACGCCTAAAACCCAAACAAAATGGACGCAAATTAATATTAAATCAAATTCTAAAAATATTTAATTATGGGCTTTTTGAAAATTATTATACATATTAAACTCAATTTTAAAACTTTTACTAAGTTAAAATTCCAACAGATCCACTATAAAGCCCATTTATACATGCAAGCCTTAAACCCCAACAAAACGACCAAAAAATAAGATTACCTCATATTTTATGACTTAAAATATTTAATTACGGGCTTTTGAACATGATTATATAGCTTAACCTCATTTTCAAAACATTTTACTCGGTTAAAATTCCAGCAGGTCTGCTGTAAATCCCATTTAGACATGCACGCCTTAAACCCAAACAAAATGACCACAAAATAATATTAAATTAAATTTTATGAATTAAAATATTTAATTATGAGCTTTTAACATGATTATAAATGTTAACCTCAACTTTAGAACTTTTTACTAAGTTAAATTTCCAACGGGTCCACTGTAAATCTCATTTAGACATGCACGCCTTAAACCGCAATAAAAGGACCACAAAATAATATCAAGTCAAATTTTATGAGTTAAAATATTTGATTATGGGATTTTAAATATGATTATATAGCTTAAAATCAATATTAGAACTTTTTACTCGGTTAATAATTCAACGGATCCACTATAAAGCCCATATAGACATGCAAGCCTTAAATCCCAACAAAATGGTTGCAAAATAAGATTAAATAAAATTTTAGGACTTAAAATATTTAGTTATGGGATTTTGACTTGATTAAACAGTTTAACCTCAGTTTAAGAACTTTTTACTCGTTTAAAATTCCAACGGGTCCACTGTAAAGCCATTTAGACATGCACGTCTTAAACCCCAACAAAATAGAAGAAAAATAAGATAAAATCAAATTTTATGAATCAAATATTTAATTATGGGTTTTTGAACTTTTTACTCGTTTAAAATTCCAAATGGTCCACTGTAAAGCCATTTAGACCTGCACGCCTTAAACCCCAACAAAACAGAAGAAAAATAAGAATAAATCAAATTTTATGAATCAAATATTTAATTATGGGTTTTTGAACATGATTATGTAGCTTAAGCTCACTTTCAAAACTTTTTACTCGGTTAAAATTCCAACGGGTCCACTCTAAAGCCCATTTAGACATGCACGCCTTAAACCCAAACAAAATGGCCGCAAAATAATATTAAATCAAATTCTAAAAATATTTAATTATGGGCTTTTTGAAAATTATTATACATATTAAACTTAATTTTAGAACTTTTACTAAGTTAAAATTCCAACAGATCCACTATAAAGCCCATTTATACATGCAAGCCTTAAACCCCAACAAAACGACCAAAAAATAAGATTACCTCATATTTTATGACTTAAAATATTTATTTATGGGCTTTTGAACATGGTTCTTTAGCTTCACCTCATTTAAAGAAATTTTTAGTCGGTTAAAATTCCAATGGGTTCATTGTAAAACCCATTTAGACAAGCGCGCCTTAAACCCCAACAAAACGGAAGAAAAATAAGATTAAATCAAATTTTATGTATTAAAATATTTAATTACGGGCTTTTGAACATGATTATATAGCTTAACCTCATTTTCAAAACATTTTACTCGGTTAAAATTCCAACAGGTCTGCTGTAAATCCCATTTAGACATGCACGCCTTAAACCCAAACAAAATGGCCGCAAAATAATATTAAATTAAATTTGATGAATTAAAATATTTAATTATGAGCTTTTAACATGATTATAAAGGTTAACCTCAACTTTAGAACTTTTTACTAAGTTAAATTTCCAACGGGTCCACTGTAAATCTCATTTAGACATGCACGCCTTAAACCGCAATAAAAGGACCACAAAATAATATCAAGTCAAATTTATGAGTTAAAATATTTGATTATGGGATTTTAAATATGATTATATAGCTTAAAATCAATATTAGAACTTTTTACTCGGTTAATAATTCAACGGATCCACTATAAAGCCCATATAGACATGCAAGCCTTAAATCCCAACAAAATGGTTGCAAAATAAGATTAAATAAAATTTTAGGACTTAAAATATTTAGTTATGTGATTTTGACTTGATTACACAGCTTAACCTCAGTTTAAGAACTTTTTACTCGTTTAAAATTCCAACGGGTCCACTGTAAAGCCATTTAGACATGCACGCCTTAAACCCCAACAAAACAGCAGAAAAATAAGATTAAATCAAATTTTATGAATCAAATATTTAATTATGGGTTTTTGAACATGATTATGTAGCTTAACCTCACTTTCAGAACTTTTTACTCGGTTAAAATTCCAACGAGTCCACTCTAAAGCCCATTTAGACATGCACGCCTAAAACCCAAACAAAATGGCCGCAAAATAATATTAAATCAAATTCTAAAAATATTTAATTATGGGCTTTTTGAAAATTATTATACATATTAAACTCAATTTTAGAACTTTTACTAAGTTAAAATTCCAACAGATCCACTATAAAGCCCATTTATACATGCAAGCCTTAAACCCCATCAAAATGACCAAAAAATAAGATTACCTCATATTTTATGACTTAAAATATTTATTTATGGGCTTTTGAACATGGTTCTTTAGCTTCACCTCATTTAAAGAAATTTTTAGTCGGTTAAAATTCCAATGGGTTCATTGTAAAACCCATTTAGACAATCGCGCCTTAAACCCCAACAAAACGGAAGAAAAATAAGATTAAATCAAATTTTATGTATTAAAATATTTAATTACGGGCTTTTGAACATGATTATATAGCTTAACCTCATTTTCAAAACATTTTACTCGGTTAAAATTCCAACAGGTCTGCTGTAAATCCCATTTAGACATGCACGCCTTAAACCCAAACAAAATGGCCGCAAAATAATATTAAATTAAATTTTATGAATTAAAATATTTAATTATGAGCTTTTAACATGATTATAAATGTTAACCTCAACTTTAGAACTTTTTACTAAGTTAAATTTCCAACGGGTCCACTGTAAATCTCATTTAGACATGCACGCCTTAAACCGCAATAAAAGGACCACAAAATAATATTAAGTCAAATTTTATGAGTTAAAATATTTGATTATGGGATTTTAAATATGATTAT
Source organism: Hibiscus mutabilis (assembly GCA_019671005.1). NCBI lineage: Eukaryota > Viridiplantae > Streptophyta > Magnoliopsida > Malvales > Malvaceae > Hibiscus > Hibiscus mutabilis. Next base: position 11,602 of record JAGYYJ010002183.1, on the reverse strand, counting down.
ATAGCTTAAAATCAATATTAGAACTTTTTACTCGGTTAATAATTCAACGGATCCACTATAAAGCCCATATAGACATGTAAGCCTTAAATCCCAACAAAATGGTTGCAAAATAAGATTAAATAAAATTTTAGGACTTAAAATATTTAGTTATGGGATTTTGACTTGATTACACAGCTTAACCTCAGTTTAAGAACTTTTTACTCGTTTAAAATTCCAACGGGTCCACTGTAAAGCCATTTAGACATGCACGCCTTAAACCCCAACAAAACATAAGAAAAATAAGATTAAATCAAATTTTATGAATCAAATATTTAATTATGGGTTTTTTGACATGATTATGTAGCTTAACCTCACTTTCAGAACTTTTTACTCGGTTAAAATTGTAACAGGTCCACTCCAAAGCCCATTTAGACATGCACGCCTTAAACCCCCCAACAAAATGGCCGCAAAATAATATTAAATCGAATTTTATGACAATAAATATTTAATTATGGGATTTTTGAAAATCATTATACATATTAACCTCAATTTTAGAAGTTTTTATTCAGTTAAAATTCCAACAGATCCACTGTAAAGCCCATTTAGACATGCAAGCCTTAAACCCCAACAAAACGACCGAAAAATAAGATTACATTATATTTTGTGACATAAAATATTTATTTATGGGCTTTTGAACATGATGCTTTAGCTTAACCTCATTTATAGAAATTTTTACTCGGTTAAAATTTCAATGGGTTCATTGTAAAGCCCTTTTAGACAAGCGCACCTTAAAACCCAAAAAACGAAAGAAAAATAAGATTAAATCAAATATTATGCATTAAAATATTTAATTACGGACTTTTGAAAATGATTATATAGCTTAACCTCATTTTCAGAACATTTTACTCGGTTAAAAAATTCCAATAGGTCCATTTAAATCCCATTTAGATATGTGCGCTTAAACCCAAACAAAATGGCCGCAAAATAATATTAAATTAAATTTTATGAATTAAAATTTTTAATTATGAGCTTTTAACATGATTATAAATGTTAACCTCAAATTTAGAACTTTCTACTAAGTTAAATTTCCAACGGGTCCACTGTAAATCTCATTTAGACACGCACGCCTTAAACCGCAATAAAAGGACCACAAAATAATATTAACTCAAATTTTATGAGTTAAAATATTTGATTATGGGATTTTAAATATGATTATATAGCTTAAAATCAATATTAGAACTTTTTACTCGGTTAATAATTCAACGGATCCACTATAAAGCCCATATAGACATGCAAGCCTTAAATCCCAAGAAAATGGTTGCAAAATAAGATTAAATAAAATTTTAGTACTTAAAATATTTAGTTATGGGTTTTGACTTGATTACAGAGCTTAACCTCAGTTTAATAACTTTTTACTCGTTTAAAATTCCAACGGGTCCACTATAAAGCCATTTAGACATGCACGCTTTAAACCCCAACAAAACAGAAGAAAAATAAGATTAAATCAAATTTTATGAATAAAATATTTAATTATGGTTTTTGAACATGATTATGTAGCTTAACCTCACTTTCAAAACTTTTTACTCGGTTAAAATTCCAAGGGGTCCACTCTAAAGCCCATTTATACATGCACGCCTAAAACCCAAACAAAATGGCCGCAAAATAATATTAAATCAAATTCTAAAAATATTTAATTATGGGCTTTTTGAAAATTATTATACATATTAAACTCAATTTTAGAACTTTTACTAAGTTAAAATTCCAACAGATCCACTATAAAAGCCCATTTATACATGCAAGCCTTAAACCCCAACAAAACGACCAAAAAATAAGATTACCTCATATTTTATGACTTAAAATATTTATTTATGGGCTTTTGAACATGGTTCTTTAGCTTCACCTCATTTAAAGAAATTTTTAGTCGGTTAAAATTCCAATGGGTTCATTGTAAAACCCATTTAGACAAGCGCGCCTTAAACCCCAACAAAACGGAAGAAAAATAAGATTAAATCAAATTCTATGTATTAAAATATTTAATTACGGGCTTTTGAACATGATGCTTTAGCTTAACCTCATTTATAGAAATTTTTACTCGGTTAAAATTTCAATGGGTTCATTGTAAAGCCCTTTTAGACAAGCGCACCTTAAAACCCAAAAAACGAAAGAAAAATAAGATTAAATCAAATATTATGCATTAAAATATTTAATTACGGACTTTTGAAAATGATTATATAGCTTAACCTCATTTTCAGAACATTTTACTCGGTTAAAATTCCAATAGGTCTGCTGTAAATCCCATTTAGATATGTGCGCCTTAAACCCAAACAAAATGGCCGCAAAATAATATTAAATTAAATTTTATGAATTAAAATTTTTAATTATGAGCTTTTAACATGATTATAAATGTTAACCTCAAATTTAGAACTTTCTACTAAGTTAAATTTCCAACGGGTCCACTGTAAATCTCATTTAGACACGCACGCCTTAAACCGCAATAAAAGGACCACAAAATAATATTAACTCAAATTTTATGAGTTAAAATATTTGATTATGGGATTTTAAATATGATTATATAGCTTAAAATCAATATTAGAACTTTTTACTCGGTTAATAATTCAACGGATCCACTATAAAGCCCATATAGACATGCAAGCCTTAAATCCCAACAAAATGGTTGCAAAATAAGATTAAATAAAATTTTAGGACTTAAAATATTTAGTTATGGGATTTTGACTTGATTACACAGCTTAACCTCAGTTTAAGAACTTTTTACTCGTTTAAAATTCCAACGGGTCCACTGTAAAGCCATTTAGACATGCACGCCTTAAACCCCAACAAAACATAAGAAAAATAAGATTAAATCAAATTTTATGAATCAAATATTTAATTATGGGTTTTTGAACATGATTATGTAGCTTAACCTCACTTTCAGAACTTTTTACTCGGTTAAAATTGTAACAGGTCCACTCTAAAGCCCATTTAGACATGCACGCCTTAAACCCCCCAACAAAATGGCCGCAAAATAATATTAAATCGAATTTTATGACTATAAATATTTAATTATGGGATTTTGGAAAATCATTATACATATTAACCTCAATTTTAGAAGTTTTTATTCAGTTAAAATTCCAACAGATCCACTGTAAAGCCCATTTAGACATGCAAGCCTTAAACCCCAACAAAACGACCGAAAAATAAGATTACATTATATTTTGTGACATAAAATATTTATTTATGGGCTTTTGAACATGATGCTTTAGCTTAACCTCATTTATAGAAATTTTTACTCGGTTAAAATTTCAATGGGTTAATTGTAAAGCCCTTTTAGACAAGCGCACCTTAAAACCCAAAAAACGAAAGAAAAATAAGATTAAATCAAATATTATGCATTAAAATATTTAATTACGGACTTTTGAAAATGATTATATAGCTTAACCTCATTTTCAGAACATTTTACTCGGTTAAAATTCCAACAGGTCTGCTGTAAATCCCATTTAGATATGCACGCCTTAAACCCAAACAAAATGGCCGCAAAATAATATTAAATTAAATTTTATGAATTAAAATTTTTAATTATGAGCTTTTAACATGATTATAAATGTTAACCTCAAATTTAGAACTTTTTACTAAGTTAAATTTCCAACGGGTCCACTGTAAATCTCATTTAGACACGCACGCCTTAAACCGCAATAAAAGGACCACAAAATAATATTAACTCAAATTTTATGAGTTAAAATATTTGATTATGGGATTTTAAATATGATTATATAGCTTAAAATCAATATTAGAACTTTTTACTCGGTTAATAATTCAACGGATCCACTATAAAGCCCATATAGACATGCAAGCCTTAAATCCCAAGAAAATGGTTGCAAAATAAGATTAAATAAAATTTTAGTACTTAAAATATTTAGTTATGGGTTTTGACTTGATTACACAGCTTAACCTCAGTTTAATAACTTTTTACTCGTTTAAAATTCCAACGGGTCCACTATAAAGCCATTTAGACATGCACGCTTTAAACCCCAACAAAACAGAAGAAAAATAAGATTAAATCAAATTTTATGAATAAAATATTTAATTATGGTTTTTGAACATGATTATGTAGCTTAACCTCACTTTCAAAACTTTTTACTCGGTTAAAATTCCAACGGGTCCACTCTAAAGCCCATTTAGACATGCACGCCTAAAACCCAAACAAAATGGCCGCAAAATAATATTAAATCAAATTCTATGACTTAAAATATTTAATTATGGGCTTTTTGAAAATTATTATACATATTAAACTCAATTTTAGAACTTTTACTAAGTTAAAATTCCAACAGATCCACTATAAAAGCCCATTTATACATGCAAGCCTTAAACCCCAACAAAACGACCAAAAAATAAGATTACCTCATATTTTATGACTTAAAATATTTATTTATGGGCTTTTGAACATGGTTCTTTAGCTTCACCTCATTTAAAGAAATTTTTAGTCGGTTAAAATTCCAATGGGTTCATTGTAAAACCCATTTAGACAAGCGCGCCTTAAACCCCAACAAAACGGAAGAAAAATAAGATTAAATAAAATTCTATGTATTAAAATATTTAATTACGGGCTTTTGAACATGATGCTTTAGCTTAACCTCATTTATAGAAATTTTTACTCGGTTAAAATTTCAATGGGTTCATTGTAAAGCCCTTTTTGACAAGCGCACCTTAAAACCCAAAAAACGAAAGAAAAATAAGATTAAATCAAATATTATGCATTAAAATATTTAATTACGGACTTTTGAAAATGATTATATAGCTTAACCTCATTTTCAGAACATTTTACTCGGTTAAAATTCCAACAGGTCTGTTGTAAATCCCATTTAGACATGCACGCCTTAAACCCAAACAAAATGGCCGCAAAATAATATTAAATTAAATTTTATGAATTAAAATATTTAATTATGAGCTTTTAACAAGATTATAAATGTTAACCTCAACTTTAGAACTTTTTACTAAGTTAAATTTCCAACGGGTCCACTGTAAATCTCATTTAGACATGCACCCCTTAAACCGCAATAAAAGGACCACAAAATAATATTAAGTCAAATTTTATGAGTTAAAATATTTGATTATGGGATTTTAAATATGATTATATAGCTTAAAATCAATATTAGAACTTTTTACTCGGTTAATAATTCAACGGATCCACTATAAAGCCCATATAGACATGCAAGCCTTAAATCCCAACAAAATGGTTGCAAAAGAAGATTAAATAAAATTTTAGGACTTAAAATATTTAGTTATGGAATTTTGACTTGATTATACAGCTTAACTTCAGTTTAAGAACTTTTTACTCGTTTAAAATTCTAACGGGTCCACTGTAAAGCCATTTAGACATGCACGCCTTAAACCCCAACAAAACAGAAGAAAAATAAGATTAAATCAAATTTTATGAATCAAATATTTAATTATGGGTTTTTGAACATGATTATGTAGCTTAACCTCACTTTCAGAACTTTTTACTCGGTTAAAATTCTAACAGGTCCACTCTAAAACCCATTTAGACATGCACGCCTTAAACCCCCCAACAAAATGGCCGTAAAATAATATTAAATCAAATTTTATGACTTAAAATATTTAATTATGGGCTTTTTTAAAATCATTATACATATTAACCTCAATTTTAGAAGTTTTTACTCAGTTAAAATTCCAACAGATCCACTGTAAAGCCCATTTAGACATGCAAGCCTTAAACCCCAACAAAACGACCGCAAAATAAGATTATATTATATTTTGTGACTTAAAATATTTATTTATGGGCTTTTGAACATGATGCTTTAGCTTAACCTCATTTATAGAAATTTTTACTCGGTTAAAATTTCAATGGGTTCATTGTAAAGCCCTTTTAGACAAGCGCACCTTAAAGCCCAAAAAACGAAAGAAAATAAGATTAAATCAAATTTTATGCATTAAAATATTTAATTACGGACTTTTAAAAATGATTATATAGCTTAACCTCATTTTCAGAACATTTTACTCGGTTAAAATTCCAACAAGTCTGTTGTAAATCCCATTTAGACATGCACGCCTTAAACCCAAACAAAATGGCCGCAAAATAATATTAAATTAAATTTTATGAATTAAAATATTTAATTATGAGCTTTTAACAAGATTATAAATGTTAACCTCAACTTTAGAACTTTTTACTAAGTTAAATTTCCAACGGGTCCACTGTAAATCTCATTTAGACATGCACCCCTTAAACCGCAATAAAAGGACCACAAAATAATATTAAGTCAAATTTTATGAGTTAAAATATTTGATTATGGGATTTTAAATATGATTATATAGCTTAAAATCAATATTAGAACTTTTTACTCGGTTAATAATTCAACGGATCCACTATAAAGCCCATATAGACATGCAAGCCTTAAATCCCAACAAAATGGTTGCAAAAGAAGATTAAATAAAATTTTAGGACTTAAAATATTTAGTTATGGAATTTTGACTTGATTATACAGCTTAACTTCAGTTTAAGAACTTTTTACTCGTTTAAAATTCTAACGGGTCCACTGTAAAAGCCATTTAGACATGCACGCCTTAAACCCCAACAAAATGTAAGAAAAAAATAAGATTAAATCAAATTTTATGAATCAAATATTTAATTATGGGTTTTTGAACATGATTATGTAGCTTAACCTCACTTTCAGAACTTTTTACTCGGTTAAAATTCTAACAGGTCCACTCTAAAACCCATTTAGACATGCACGCCTTAAACCCCCCAACAAAATGGCCGCAAAATAATATTAAATCAAATTTTATGACTTAAAATATTTAATTATGGGCTTTTTGAAAATCATTATACATATTAACCTCAATTTTAGAAGTTTTTACTCAGTTAAAATTCCAACAGATCCACTGTAAAGCCCATTTAGACATGCAAGCCTTAAACCCCAACAAAACGACCGAAAAATAAGATTATATTATATTTTGTGACTTAAAATATTTATTTATGGGCTTTTGAACATGATGCTTTAGCTTAACCTCATTTATAGAAATTTTTACTCGGTTAAAATTTCAATGGGTTCATTGTAAAGCCCTTTTAGACAAGCGCACCTTAAAGCCCAAAAAACGAAAGAAAAATAAGATTAAATCAAATTTTATGCATTAAAATATTTAATTACGGACTTTTAAAAATGATTATATAGCTTAACCTCATTTTCAGAACATTTTACTCGGTTAAAATTCCAACAGGTCTGCTGTAAATCCTATTTAGACATGCACGCCTTAAACCCCAACAAAATGGCCGCAAAATAATATTAAATTAAATTTTATGACTTAAAATTTTTAATTATGAGCTTTTGAACATGATTATAAATTTTAACCTCAACTTTAGAACTTTTTACTAAGTTAAATTTCCAACGGATCCACTGTAAATCCCATTTAGACACGCACACCTTAAACCGCAACAAAACGACCACAAAATAAGATTAAGTCAAATTTTATGAGTTAAAATATTTCATTATGGGCTTTTAAATATGATTATATAGCTTAAAATCAATATTAGAACTTTCTACTCCGTTAATATTCCAACGGTCCACTGTAAAACCCATATAGACATGCACGGCTTAAACCACAAAAAAATGGTTGCGAAATAAGATTAAATAAAATTTTATGAATTAAAATATTTAGTTATGGGATTTTGACTTTATTATACAGCTTAACCTCAGTTTAATAACTTTTTACTTGTTTAAAATTCCAACGGGTCCACTGCAAAGCCCATTTAGACATGCACGCCTTAAACCCCAACAAAATAGAAGAAAAATAAGATTAAATCAAATTTTATGAATCAAATATTTAATTATGGGTTTTTGAACATGATTATGTAGCTTAACCTCACTTTCAAAACTTTTTACTCGGTTAAAATTCCAACGGGTCCACTCTAAAGCCCATTTAGACATGCACGCCTTAAACCCAATCAAAATGGCCGCAAAATAATATTAAATCAAATTCTATGACTTAAAATATTTAATTATGGGCTTTTTGAAAATTATTATACATATTAAACTCAATTTTAGAACTTTTACTAAGTTAAAATTCCAACAGATCCACTATAAAGCCCATTTATACATGCAAGCCTTAAACCCCAACAAAACGACCAAAAAATAAGATTACCTCATATTTTATGACTTAAAATATTTATTTATGGGCTTTTGAACATGATTTTTAGCTTCACCTCATTTAAAGAAATTTTTAGTCGGTTAAAATTCCAATGGATTCATTGTAAAACCCATTTAGACAAGCGCGCCTTAAACCCAAACAAAACGGAAGAAAAATAAGATTAAATCAAATTTTATGTATTAAAATATTTAATTACGGGCTTTTGAACATAATTATATAGCTTAACCTCATTTTCAAAACATTTTACTCGATTAAAATTCCAACAGGTCTGCTGTAAATCCCATTTAGACATGCACGCCTTAAACCCAAACAAAATGGCCGCAAAATAATATTAAATGAAATTTTATGAATTAAAATATTTAATTATGAGCTTTTAACATGATTATAAATGTTAACCTCAACTTTAGAACTTTTTACTAAGTTAAATTTCCAACGGGTCCACTGTAAATCTCATTTAGACATGCACGCCTTAAACCGCAATAAAAGGACCACAAAGTAATATTAAGTCAAATTTTATGAGTTAAAATATTTAGACATGCACGCCTTAAACCCCCCAACAAAATGGCCGCAAAATAATATTAAATCAAATTTTATGACTTAAAATATTTAATTATGGGCTTTTTGAAAATCATTATACATATTAACCTCAATTTTAAAATAAGTTTTTACTTTGTGACTTAAAATTCCAACATGATGATCCACATTTAAAGCCCATTTAGACATGCAAGCCTTAAAAAGCCCCAACAAAACGACAAAAAAATAAAAAATAAGATTAAATTATATTTTATGACTTAATGACAAATATTTATTTATGGGCTTTTGAACATGATTATTTAGCATTTAAACCTCATTTTATAGAAATTTTTACTTAAAATTTTAAAATTTCAAATGGGTTCATTAAAAAGCCCTTTTAGACAAGCACGCCTTAAAACCCCAAAAAAAATAAGATTAAAAAAAAAAAAATATAAGATTAAATAAAATTTTTCATGTTATTTTTAAAATATTTAATTATAGACTTTTGAACATGATTATATTTAGTTATGGGATTTTGAATTATCATTTTAACCTCAAGTTTAATAACTTTTTACTTTTTAAAATTCCAACGGTCCACTTAAAATTCCAACAAAATAGAAGAAAAATAAGATTAAATCAAATTTTATGAAAAATATTTAATTATTTTTGACATTATGTAGCTTAACCTCACTTTCAAAACTTTTTAAACCCCAAATTCAAAATGGCCCATTTAGAATAAAATAAATATTAAATTAAATTTTATGACTTAAAATTTTAATTATTTTTTGAAATGATTATATACATATTTTGAACATTTTACTTATATAAAATTTAAACTCAACTTTTTATACATGCAAATGCCTTAAACCCCAAACATTTTAACTTTTTAAAAAATAAAATTTATGGGCTTTTTTAATTATGAACATGATTTTAGCTTCACCTCATTTAAAAAATTTTTAAATTAAAATTCCAATTTAAAACCCATTTAGACAAGCACTTTTAAACCCAAACAAAAAACGGAAGAAAAATAAGATTAAATCAAATTTTATGAGTTAAAATATTTAATTATGGGCTTTTGAAAATAATTATATGATTATATTTTCAAAACATTTTACTTAAAATCAAAATCCCATTTAGACATGCTTTAAACTAAACAAAATGGTTAAAAATAAATTAAATGAAATTTTATGAATTAAAATATTTAAAAAACCCATTATAGAACATTTAGAACTTTTTACTAAGTTAAATTTCCAACGGGTCCATTAAACATGCACAAACAAAAAAGGACCACAAAATAAGATTAAATCAAATTTTATGAATTAAAATATTTAGACATGCACTCGATTTAAACCCCCAACAAAATGGCTTAAAATAATATTAAATCAAATTTTATGACTTAAAATATTTAATTATGGGCTTTTTGAAAATCATTATACATATTAACCTCAATTTTAGAAGTTTTACTCGCACTAAAAACCCCAAACATCCAATATAAAGCCCATTTAGACATGCAAGCCTTAAACCCCAACAAAACGACCAAAAATTACATTATATTTTGTGACTTAAAATATTTATTTATGGGCTTTTGAACATGATTATTTAGCTTAACCTCATTTATAGAAATTTTTACTCGGTTAAAATTTCAATGGGTTCATTGTAAAGCCCTTTTAGACAAGCGGACCTTAAACCCCAAAAAAATGGCCGAAAAATAAGATTAAATCAAATTTTATGTATTAAAATATTTAATTATGGGCTTTTGAACATGATTATATAGCTTAACCTCATTTTTAGAACTTTTACTAAGTTAAAATTCCAACAGTCCACTATAAAAATCCTATTTAGACATGCAAAATAAGCCTTAAACCCCAACAAAATGGCCAAAAAATAATATTAAATTAAATTTTATGACTTAAAATATTTAATTATGAGCTTTTGAACATGATTATAAATTTTAACCTCAACTTTAGAACTTTTTACTAAGTTAAAATTCCAATGGATCCACTTTAAAATCCCATTTAGACATGCACACCTTAAACCCAAAAAAAAACGACCAAAAATAAGATTAAATCAAATTTTATGAGTTAAAATATTTAATTATGGGCTTTTAAATATGATTATATAGCTTAAAATCAATTTTAGAACTTTTACTCCGTTAATATTCCAACGGTCCACTTTGTAAAACCCATTTAGACATGCACGGCTTAAACCACAAAAAAATGGTTGAAAAATAAGATTAAATAAAATTTTATGAATTAAAATATTTAGTTATGGGATTTTGACTTTATTATACAGCTTAACCTCAGTTTAATAACTTTTTACTTGTTTAAAATTCCAACGGGTCCACCAAAAAAGCCATTTAGACATGCACGCCTTAAACCCCAACAAAATAGAAGAAAAATAAGATTAAATCAAATTTTATGAATCAAATATTTAATTATGGGTTTTTGAACATGATTATGTAGCTTAACCTCACTTTCAAAACTTTTTTTACTGGTTAAAATTCCAACGGGTCCACTCTAAAGCCCATTTAGACATGCACGCCTTAAACCCAATCAAAATGGCCGCAAAATAATATTAAATCAAATTCTATGACTTAAAATATTTAATTATGGGCTTTTTGAAAATTATTATACATATTAAACTCAATTTTAGAACTTTTACTAAGTTAAAATTCCAACAGATCCACTATAAAGCCCATTTATACATGCAAGCCTTAAACCCCAACAAAAACGACCAAAAAATAAGATTACCTCATATTTTATGACTTAAAATATTTATTTATGGGCTTTTGAACATGATTTTTAGCTTCACCTCATTTAAAGAAATTTTTAGTCGGTTAAAATTCCAATGGATTCATTGTAAAACCCATTTAGACAAGCGGCCTTAAACCCAAAACAAAACGGAAGAAAAATAAGATTAAATCAAATTTTATGTATTAAAATATTTAATTACG
>JAGYYJ010000206.1:0-42658 GCA_019671005.1 Hibiscus mutabilis | reverse complement strand
TTGTTCTAACTTCTAAGAGAGAATTTTCTAGGAAAACCTCTCTTTTTTTCCAGGAAAAGAAAATAGAAAAGTGGTTAGTTTTGTAGTGGTGAGTGGTGTATGAAAAGGTGCTTATCTTGAGCTTAAAAGTCTTGAAAACCGAATCTCTATCCAAACCCAAAAAAAACATTCTGGATGCGTTGATTTGAAGGAACTTCACCAGATTCTTCTATTTCTGGGGTTTGATGAAAGTTGGTGCATATTTGTATGGACAGAATGGATTGAGGCTGGCAACTTGGAAAGCTGAGACGTGTGGTTCTTTCCAACGTATGACATCTGGATGTTATTGATTTAGACATGTACATGAACAAGCAGACTGAAATGGACAGGTGTTATTGGACGTGTATTTCTTTTTTGTAAGAATAAATAATAATTTTGCATGGTGATGGTGGAAGTTACAGCCTACAGGTTAGGGTTTTTGGAATTTATGGAATTTAATGAATATGTATGTATAGAGACAAATGTTTCAATTTAGAAACATCTTGTGAATCCGTGGTCCAACGTAGATGATAATGAATTCATGCCTATCTTATTTTGGTTTTGTTATTTGTAGTAAGGGACTGGAGTTAACTTTATTTTAAAAATTTAAATTTATAGGAGATATATTTTTAAAGGATTAAAAAATAATTTTATTATTATATTAATTTATAAATTTTATTAATTTTTAAAATTTTTGGAACCGTGATCCCGCAAGTCCCTTCGACCTTCTGCCACTGTTTGTAGTATGAGGAGGAGGAGAATGTAGTTTGAAAGGATTACGTTTTTCAATATTTTGAAGAAAAAAAAATTCCGGTTTCTAAAGCTTTATTCTAACTAATTCGGATCGAACCGAGTCGCACATTTAATTTTGATGAGTGAGTCTCCCAACGAGAATTTTCTGCATACATAAATTTTTAAATTCGTGACTTGTTTAAGCAATACCAAGTTAATTACCACTTAGTTGCTAACAGTTTTTTTATATAGGATAACTATATGAATGATCACTATTTTTTATCTTGTCCAATTTTAATCATTAATTTAAAAATATATACATTTTGATCACTTAAGTTATTGATTTGTTACAATTTAATCCTCAAACTATTATTACTCTATTAACCCAACTGACGTGAGATGTAAAAATAAGTGATTTCTAATTTAACCATAAATTTTAAAAAGCACATTTTTCATCTATTAAAAAATAAAAGAATATAAAGCTCAAGAACAAAGGAATCACTTCAAGATTAGGCCAGTAAAACGCATGAATGCAGGGTTTTTTTTAATCATTGCCTATTAGCTCAATAAAAAAAAAAGAATAATATCAACTCAAAATTTATGAACATTTCGATTCAATTGTTACAAGTTGAATAATACCAACTCAAGTTTTATAAATATATATAATAAAGCTATTTTTTTATGTTTTGTACTACTTTGCAAAGTAAAAAATTGAATTAAATATTTCAAGAAATGTTTCGTATTTTCCAGTAAATTGTATTTTTAAAAACCAAAATTGGACTTAACACTATAGTATTGTGAAGTGGAATACTATTGGTTTAAAATTAAAAAAAAACTTTGTATAAATGCAAAATTAAAAGTACCAGCAAATGGGTCTATAACTCAGTGGTAGAGCATTTGACTGCAGATCAAGAGGTCACCTGTCCGAACCCGGTCGGGCCCTTTCACTTTTTTTTCCCCAATATGAATATGTTGACTCGTATGGGCTTGGTAATGTCATATTCATGTTTTCTCCAAAGTATTATACATTTACCAAGACAACTGACCTCTAATAATGTAACGGATGTTGACATTCAAACATTTCTGTCATTGTCTATTTGTCTTAAACGTCAACTGTAATCCGTAAGTTTATTGCATGTGTTGTATTTCATGTCATCCCCAGAATTACTAGCACCACTTCCGATAACTGAAATTATGATCGGAGGTTAAATCAATAATTTCCTTCTATCGTTCAAGAAAAGAAAAAGACCAATAGAATTAACATGACTGCATTAATCCCGTATAAAGTCTTCAAAACACTATAGTTCAGAATTCGTAACTGAAGGAGGCCAGGTGAAACCATCAACCACTGAAAACTCACAACTTCATGACTAAGGCAATAGAAATGTGTTACATGGCAGATTCTACTTCGGGGTCCGTCAACTGGACTGGCACAGTTGGTGAATTTTTTGTGCCTCTCAAACGCGAGGATACATTGTCAATGGCAGAATTGAGTTGGAGGATTTTTGCGTTCAGGGTCTGCCTGGTTTTCTGCTTTCAATAAGTGGAGCTCAATTAAGTTGGGAATAACAGCAGGTATCGACGAGGACGAGACGAGGCAGAACCTCTTTACCTCTAAACCTCCATCATAGTAAATCGGTCGCTTTGCCTTCCGGAATCCATACTCATCTTCATTTAACAGGGATCTTCTAATCTAAATCAAAAGAACAAATTAAGACTTCAGGTCCTGCCTGAAAAACCAAAATGTAAAATAGCAAAAAGGAGGCAATTCAATGCACATAACAACAGCAATAACATCTCATCACTTTCTGAAATAGGATAGGGACGTATGGGTAGCAATACCACTTACATCTACCATGACAAGACAAGAAGATTCATTGTTCAGTAAAACCAGCCAGTGTGTAAAAGAAAAAAAGTCGTCAGACCGGAAATGTTAGAATATGTGCAGGAAATTAAGTGAAGATGAAAGCTAATACTAATCACCTGTGGCGCAAAAACATATGCCAAAGTGCCAAATACAGCCCCTCCTAAAAGAAAACCAGCAACAAAATCGTTTCCTCCACCGCTAGTGCCATCACTGCATATATCATCAAAGTGAACAGCAACAGGATGAGAATAGAGTAGAAACAAGCAGCATTGCTGTTGAGACAAAATCAACATAAGTTTCAGGAAAAATGCAACTTGGAGCAAATTTAAACATAGCACATCATCCAAAGAAGTAAAAATTAGCTCTCTTAAGGAATCAGCTTAAGAACATTAAGACATAAAGAATGGAATGCAATATAATATGGAGTAGTTCAGACGGCTCCATGCTTTAAATCTTTTGAGTTTGTGAGTTGAGAAATCATCCAATAAACAACTTAATAACCATTGGATATAGTAGAAGATCAACGAAGCTTTTAGATTCCACAAGCCCCTAAAGTATAGTAAACAATAGTAAATAAATAATGCAAAGGAAAGGAAATGGGATATACTCTAGTTTTTTGACCCCGCTTGTTGAGTTAGAAAGAAATGTATCAATGATGGGATACACTGCAAGTGTATCAACGATGAACCCATGTAATGTTCGGCAGAAATGTTTCTATTGACGTCATTCTTCCAAATGTGTTCAACAATGAGACAAAAGTAACTCTATAGACAGGCTGTGATGAAACCAAGACTTTCATTTTGACGTTTGGCAATTAATTTTAGATTCCATATCGAGTTCCGAATATAGTTATCTTTAAAGAGCATGATTTCCTTAGTCGAATAACACAGCATACAAGAAATCTAGTTCAAACATAAAACCAAAAGCTTTAAAGAGAGATGGCTGGAGTCACAATGACAAATATTCATCTTGGCCTATTTAACATGGATTATTCCAGATTGATGTACCGGTACTCTGCACAAACAGAAAACCGGTGGTTGGATGTCATTTGATTCCTCCGAACTGCCAAACTTGGTGTTTTCCCAAAGGTGCAGGACCTAGTGAAACTAACTTCACTTGCCTTGAGATGAGAACCACCTACAGACCAGAAAGAAACGACAGTAAATCGAGCATAAGGCAATAACTTAATAATAAATCATTTCAGTGTTATCCAGCATGAACAACAATCTATC
Organism: Hibiscus mutabilis; assembly: GCA_019671005.1. Lineage (NCBI taxonomy): Eukaryota > Viridiplantae > Streptophyta > Magnoliopsida > Malvales > Malvaceae > Hibiscus > Hibiscus mutabilis. The sequence goes on along the minus strand of JAGYYJ010000206.1, from coordinate 38,809 downwards.
ACAAGTCTGAAGAAGAATTTACATAGTGAAAACCAATGCAATGTGAAATAGGGGAAAATTACTTCAAGTCTCTATCCCAATTTACATGTCTTACCTTCATAATACAGATCATTTGAAACCTCAAATCTTCCCTCTTCTTTTCTTGATTTCACACCAAAACTATGATACTTTCAATTCAGATACAGATATGCGTCCAACACAGTTGCTCATTCCATTATTCTAAGTTCTTCTATGTATTTTGAGAGTGTCCAAAATCACATATCCATGTTCAGATATACATCAGATACAAGTGACGGACATGATAATGCAAGAAAATGAAAATTCAGAGCAACATAGCGCCAAACACCAAGCAAATTCGATAATATCAATGGAAATATTCAACAATTCAAATTTTAAAAAACGAATACATAATGCAAAGAATAATAAGCAAAAAGTCAATTAAGATCAGAAAGATTAAAAGAATGAAAAACCTGAAATGGAAACGGGAGCGATGCAGGAAGCCATGAGAGATCTACTGTGAGAAATCGAAGACCGACGTATTGTAGAAATTCTTGGAAAAAGCACCAAGTAGATATTAAGAACGTTGAGGAGGGGTATTAAAGGAAGTGTCATGAAAATCTTGGGCATAAAACGACGAGTTTTGCCGTTGAATCCAAAGTAAACGCTTCGACGGGTCCGCTCTCTTTTGCTTACCGCCAATGCCAATCATTGATATAGAAATTCATATCAATTTATTTTTAAAAATAATATATAGTATATATTTATTTATTTATTTATAAAAAAACAGCAAAATTAAATTTACTCATTTGTTAATTTGGTATTAAAACCTCAGATTAATATATATATATATAATTACGTATTTTGGTATAAATATATAGGAAATTAATATATATATATATATATATGATTCTTTCACAATAATGATAAATTCTACCATAGGATATTAAATATAGATGAGAAATTAATACACCACCAATAATTCTATCATCGAATATTAAATATAAATGATAAATGAAATGTCCTCAACAAACTTTGTTGCCATTGATTGTAACATTAATTTCTTTGGCCACGTCATAGCTTCCCAACAATTTACTTGGCCTTATATTAAATTATACTATATAGCAATAAAATTAAAACATGGTTCTCAATCTGATTCTATACCAAATAGTTTAGAGTGTAATTTAATTAGTTAATGCTCTTTTATTATAAAAAAACAATTGTGAGATTAGTGAATCATTGAGTGATCTCAGTAAAAAAAATATCTCTAAAACAAACTAGAACCTTACAGTGTACTGATACTACACAAGGTCGTGCTGAAGGAAAATCATCAAAGTGTACAACATTAGTCAAGCCTAGCTAGAACTTTTCCGGGCCTTTTCTTGTATGAGTTCCGGGAAATCTCGAATTTCACTTCATTCAACTATCTGCAGCATAGTTCGAATGCGGGTTTCGTAGTTTCAGACGAATGGGGCATACGAGGGCAACTATGGAGTTTGAAACTCACCATGCAGAGAACGAGAAGTAGTTGTGGAGAAATCGGGTGGCACCATCGGAATGGATATCGATAGTTGGGTTGTAGAAAACGAGGTCTGGTTGGATCTGTCGTCTTCGAGAGCTGGCCAGGAGTCCCTGGTTTTAGGCCACTCATCAAAGAATGATCGAAGAGATTGACCCTCGTGCTTTGCGGCTTCTCCAGAGTTGAAATCGCTGAAAAATGAATGCTGCGGGTTATCAGTCTGTAAGATCGTGTTGCTGCCGGTTTTTGACTGAACAAACGAAGAGACTCTAGATTGCATTAGAGGCCATGTGTCACGGTTGCTCCCTGAAGCTTCAAAGGAAATATTATGCCCGCCGACCTCGGGTTTAATTCCTTGAAGATACCTACATGTTAGAACGAATCGAGTAAAACACATTAAAATCACGATCAACCAGCATCAGATTGAAATGCGATAATAAACAATAAACAACAAACATGGATTTCAATATGCAAATCAATAATAGTCGGCATTTTCAGACAGATGATCAAAAACAGAAATGTTAAGTTCACTCTTTTGCATCTTTATAATCATGTCAAAGACGATGAGCTCAATATAGTGCAAAGGCAGTTCACCACTTACCGGGAAAGCAGCAAGGAGGCATAGTTAAAACAAATTACGAAACCCAAACAATATGAATCGAATAGAAAAATTGAAAATGTCATGAAACTTGGTGCAAATGATTTGAACAGCGCAGGTCAAAACTCATGCAAATTGAGCATGTGTGCCAAGAGAAAATGATATGAATATGCACCGCCTAACTGCATACAAACCGTGAATACAGCATGGATATATCAAACATTGAAACCTCGGGCAGCCAGCTATTATGTTTCTAAACTAGAGTATTGACACCATCCAAGTAACACAAAAATTATTCAATTTTGCAGTCGTTTCAATAAAATACCATAAAAAAACTCTGACCACGAAGTTTAAAACTAACATGAATACACGAGTATCTCAATATATATATAATATGCATTATTAATGTATCAAAAGTTATAAAGATATACAATGTCATAAACACAACCACGAAATGGTAAAAATAAACAAACACGGCATGAATAAACATATTGTCTGGTCTAGAATAACCTACCAACAATAAAGACCAGACCATGTATAAATATGCAGGCAAAAGTAATTTTGAGGTACAGGTGAATTACTGAGTCGGCGAGTCCTGCTATCATAACACAAAGTAAAAACATATACACTTTCCATGTTGCGAGGCCTTGGACTCGAGAATCCCCACCATTTTTTTACCGAAATAATTGCAGGTAACACAGTAGTTTTAAAACAAGGATCTAACAACAACAGTAAAAGCAAATTCTACTTTTTGCATCGTCCCCCTTTGACAGCAAACAGAGAGGGCCGATATGCCACTAGTTCAGAATGCTCGTCAAATTTTCCCCAAAATTAAACAAAGGAAACGGACTCAAAAGAAGGCGGTAAAAAACACACTCTGCTGCGACAATGGAATTCGACAGTGTACTAATGAACATAAGGGCCCCAAACCCTGGAAATCACAGTAACTTTAAAAACAAAGTTACATGGAACCAATCCATTATCCGCATTGTAGGAATATACCAACTCAGTAATTCACTCCAAAGGAAAACTTTTTGAAAATCACGACTAACAACGAATTACAATGGTAGTAAGATTTATATATCACCATGCATTTGTGACGGACCTAGGACCTAATCGGCGGACTGTTTGACACACTCAGAAACTAAAAGGCAAACACGGTTTTTAGCTTTTTTTGCAACTATTTTCCTGAAATACTGAACTCGGAAGTGAAATAGTAATTTCATTTTTGCATGCCGTAGCATGCTATCGACAATTTCTCATGTTTGTCAGACAACAAAAGCGAACTACACCGAGAAAACAAAACCAAAAAATGGACCAGAAAAGATAACGGTCAGTGAAGAACAGATTTCAGTGGCAACATCTACTGAACTTGTCATCCGTCTTTGAGGACACCAGGCCCGGAACACTGAGCTTAACAGAAACTTTTTTAAAGTTTCTGCAAGATCTCCATTATCCTAACGACTGTCTGCAATTTTACTCCTACCACACAATCTAACAAATACGGGACCAACAAAAATTATATCCTGTATCCGTATCACAGCTAAAAAACCTCGAAACTTATACTGCAAACCATATTTTCAACTATTTACAGCTCGAAAAGTGTTAACATATTGAAGCAGAACTATAACCCCTTTCTCGAACTGTGTAGGCATTACAATAAATGAAAGACAATGAAATGATTTGATCTTTCCTATGATGTGATAAGAATGAAACTATGCTAAACGAAAGGAAAAAAATGAATGTACCTATAATCTTTCCTCGGGATTCCATATGGGATCGACTCCAGATGATAATTGGACTGACCAGTTGCGGAAGCAGCGACTTGTGTACTACCAAAAGCATGTTGTAATGGAAGGCTCTGGAAGCTTCCCGTCTCACCGGTGCTGCAGGTAACAGTCGATGATGTAACAGTAGATGATGACTGTGTTATAGTTTGTGATTCCACATGCTTTCTTGAACGTTTACGGCCACAGTGCATATGGCGCCCACAATACTTCGAGTCCGGATACGCATCTTTCGAGCAACGCCACTTCTTGCCATCAGTCCTCCGACAACGTCCCGGCTCCGGATCCACCTTCTTTCCATTAAAGGAACAAAACCCCACTGCAAAATTACCCTCGAATCGGATTCATAACAAGGTTTTTCATGAACAAACAGTCACAAATGTGGCAAAACATGAAGAAATTTATGTTCCTTGATGAATAAAATACAAAACCAGCAATGAAACAACAAAATAATAACAATAACATCATCAAGAAATTAACATATATCAAAATAAGAATAGAACATGTCAAAAGTGATACAAGATTTGATGATTAAGACACTAACAACATAAAAAAAACATATTTGGAATTTATCTGTAAGAATTTTGAGGAAACAAGAAAAAGGGACCAATCTTTGTCCTCGAAATGTGATTTTAATGGTCTTCAAAGTTTATCAAGCATTCAGTCATGTATATCAAAAAATTTATCTTAAAACTCATTAAAATGGAGAAATCATTGCTTGAAAATCTGATTATACTTAGCTGTATTTTCCAAAAAACAAAAACAAAAATTTTCCCTCAAATCAAAACAAACCAAGAAAAGAGGGCAAACGAAAACTGATAAATAAATAACAAGTAATCTTTAAAAAAGAAAGAGAGGGTTTTAAAAAAATGAACAAAAAAAATAATTCTGTGCTTACTGGTAGGGTGGTGAAAGAACCTATGAGAAATGGACTCAAAGCTCTTCTGAATAGGTAGCAGAAGATCAGATGGCACTGGCAAACCTGCCATCATATACTTAAAGATCAAAGCTTGATGCTTCAGTTCTTGCCACTGCAACACTGTAAACGGTGATGATGACCTCATTGCCACCATCCCTCCACCGCCACTCTCAGCCCCGGCACCGCCACTATTCATCCTTCAACCACCACCCAAGAAACTTATAGTTAAAAATATATCAGACAACACTGGTAAAACAAGAAATTAAAAAAGAGAAAAGAACAGAAAACCTGAATTTAATCACTGTTTTTCTTTTCTATTCCCACAAGATAAGTTTTTGAAGCAGCAAACTGAGCAATTTATATATAAATATTCATAGAGATGTTTGGGTTAATCAAACCATTGTTCCATTAAGAATGTATTGAGTGGGTTGATTTTGATTAGTGAATGGTAATAAAGAAGTTCCTTAAAAGGACAAGAGTGGAGCTGTCTGTCTGAATTGGAGTTGTTTGCTTCTTGTCGTTGGGAAGAGGTAAGTGTTTGTCTTAAGATGAAGTGACGTCACTACTGGAAACTAGTCAAATGTTTTTTTTTAGATTGCAGCAGCGGTTATAATTACAACTATAATATAATGTCCAGATAATTACAACCATTTAATATATAAATAAATTAATAATTCTAATATGTAAGCTTGACTACAAAAACAAGTATTTAAATTATAATTTTTAATAGTGTCTAAAATATTTTTAGCTGAAATAAGTATATAAAGTTTTATTTTTTACTAAAATAGATGCTAAAACTTTTATTTTTAACATGTTTTCAAATTAATTAAGACATTTATTTTGGCTAAAAAAAAATTTAGGTACTTATTTCAACAAAAAAAAAATTACACACTTATCTTAAAAATGAGTATAGTTTAAACAATTATTTTATAGTTAAGCATAATATGTACAAATTTAAATTAAAATAAATTTTGAGGAGTTCATACATAATTAATCTTAAAAGCATTTTACCAGTAATAACTATTTTATTTATTTTTAATGTTTATTTATTAATTTATGTGTTTGTATCAATTAAAATTATAACCGAAATTAGAGATTCACGACTCACGAGTTAATAGATATTATAACAATATTTTTATTTTTATATTTTTATATTTCTAAATAAATAACTATAATTATAATTTTAGCGATCGAACCGTATTTAATAAAATTCATATAAGAATTGTTTACCATTCCATAAAAAATCATCGTTGATAAATTTTACAAACCGCGTGTAACAAATTCTAGTATATTTAGTACTTATAAATATTTTTTATTTTATTAATTTTGTAGTTTGATGTTCTTATGAAAAATTAAAAACATTTTAATTTTTTTAGAACAATCTTTGAAATTAACTAAATTTTATTACATTCACATTATATAGGGACTGGGTCATAAATTAAGGTAGGACGAAACATATATATTGAAAAGTAAAAAATATATATGTGGGGTCAGTGTATGTGGGTTCGTATCTGACCGTATAGGCGAAAAAAAACATTTAATAGTATTTTCAGGTGTTTGTTTAAAAATTGTAAAAGATTATGAAAAGATAAAATCACAATGATATAACATAAATTATAATTTATAAAAAATAGTAATTTAATTATTTCTTCAAATGAAACGACACATAATTAATAGTGACACCAACCTAATAAGAAGTTTAGTAATAATATAGATATAATATATATTTTTCTATTCTTTTTTATTTTTTACAATTTCTAATGTGCATTCTTCAACACCCACCAGATATTTAAAATTCTGTCTATCTATCTATATATATAAGCTTAAATAAAAAATAAGTGTCTAAATGTAATTTTTTAATTTTAAGTGTTTAAAGTATTTTTTGTAAAAATAAGTGCCCAAATTTTTAAAAATTATAATTTAAGTGCCTAAAATATTTTTTTTGTAAAAATATATGCCCAAAGTTTTAAAAGTTATAATTTTATGTGCCCCAAATATGCCACATGTCAAACATTGATTGGTTAAAAAAATTAACACTTATTAACAGTCAGACACCTAAAATTATAACTTTTGAAACTTTGAACACCTATTTTTACAAACAAATACTTTAGGCACCTAAAGTTAAAAAAAAAACATACTTTGTGACCTATTTTTCATTTAAGCCGTATATATAACTTTCTAACATTGGACGGTTTAATTAGTTTTTTATAGGTATTTTTTTGGAGGCATAAGCACAAATATAATTATGAATAGGTTTAAATATATGTTTGGCACTTGAACTTGTATCTTCCTCTCGTAATGATCCCTAATTATGAATAGGTCTAACAAATCTCCGTATTTGTACACAAAAAAAATTATGTTCTATAACAAAAATATTTTTCTAAATCAAAATATACATAACCTATATAAAATGAAATAAAAATGATTTAATGAATAATTCAATTCTCTCCAAAAAAAAATGGGTTTTTTTTTCTAAATTGAGATAGTGAGACCCTCACTTAAACTTTTTGACGGTAACAAAATATAATTTTAAACCATTTTTTTATTTTGTCAGAATGTGGGTTTTTAATAGCATATGACCCACTACAGCTTTAAATTAGCTGGCAAAGTTGAAGTCAATAAAGGGTTTTTTACATGTGTAATAAAAAGACAGTAAATAACTTAACTTTTTATTTTATTTTAAACGTTTTGTATGTCTTGAGGACAATTGGGATAAAAAAGGTTTATGAAAGGGATATTACATGTCCGTACAATGTATAGTAAAAAAAACAGAGATCGTGTAATTTAAAAAGTCGGTCCACATAATGAGTGTTTTACAATTCAGATATAAGATGAGTCTACTACATGCTTTATGTAATGTTAAATATCATTTACGCTGAACATTACTCAATATTATTAAATTAATTAATAAATATTAAAATTTCAAAAATTTAATATATAATTAATAATTATTTAAAATAAAATTTTAATTAAATTATTTTTCATATATATTCTATTTTTTATTTTTATATAATTAGATTAAATACTCAATCCTTAAATTCCAAAACTCTAAATTTTTTCTTCATTACTATTTTAGCCATCACCGCCGTTAATCACTGTCCACCAGTGAGATTGACACCTTCTCTCGATGGAAAGTCCCCATCGAGAACGATTATATCAACCTTGCTTCCAGTGAAAATCGGTAAGGAAAGGTCTTTAGGGAAGATTAGTTTACGGGTTGATCATTGATGGTTCCGCTGATTGAATTTGAAGTGATAGAGATCGGCTGAAGGAACAGAGCCGGTGTCGAAGACTGTGCTCCACTTCTTCCGTCACCTGAAAAATAATTTAATTTAGGGTTTTTTAATTTATTAAATTAATTATAGTTTGTATTTGATCTAATTATTTGAAAATAAAAATTAAAAAGTAAAATATATATGAAAAATAACTTAAATAAATTTTTATTTTAAATAATTATTAATTGTATGTTGAATACTTGAGATTTTTAATTTTTATTAATCAATTTAATGGTGTTCAGCGATGTTCAACGTTAGTGGTGTTCAGCAGTGTATGGCGCCCGTTGTAAAATTTTCCATATAAATAAGTTTAGTTGATATTAATAAGTATGGTTGAAATGATAAGTTTCACAATAAAACAAAGTGGGTAAATTAGATGCGGCAATTTTATACATAAATGTTGCTTATATTAATAGTGTGAATATAATTGAATATAAATTATTAAACATGATTTATATTTTTTGGGCTTAAACTTCGCAAATATGATTAAATTGGTCTCTAAAATATTTTTAATCAGATTGTCCATCAAACATGTCAATTTTGGTTAACTTAATCTCTGAACTTTACATGTTTGTTATATTGGTCCACAAAACTTGATAAATTGTTATAAAAATTCAGGGATCAATATGACCCAAAAAGAGCTCGAAGGTAATTTGATTAAATTTGACCTAACAATTATGGACCAAATTGACCAAACTTATGAATACAAGTACCATTTTATATTTTGAGCATGTTTTATGTTGGCATCGTATTTTTTAAAACCACTTGTATCCAAACCATTGACTGGCTAATCTAGATCGGATATTATAGAGGCTTGTTATAAAAGTGATCATCTCAACCCAATTTATTCTATTCACAACATCAATACTCGAACCATTAAACCTTATTTAAGAGATACAGTTTACCATTCTATTATACCAACTAATTGGTTTGACATTGTATTTATTTATATACAATTATTGAAACATACATAATGTCGTATCATAAAAACATTTTAATATACAACATTGATGTTGATATTTATATTATTAATAAGGTATAGTATCTTTGTATCTAACTCATTGATAACATACGTGTGCATTGTTTTTTTTTTATAGAAGTAGATGGTTTTATTAGAGGGGGGATTATCTAAAATTATAATGAAGGTTTATAAGTGTAAGCGTAAACTAAAAACATAATATGAATATTTTTTTGTAAACATTAAAATAAAAACTAGCCACTAGAGATCATACCAATGCCATACAATAGAAAAGTTAAAATCTAACTAAAAGACTCGAACAAAAGATATATACGAGCAACCAAAAATCGATGATCAAAGGATAAAACCATCAACACAAATATTAAAAATGCATACAACCCTTATGACACGTTGACAAAACGATAATTATCATAACTCAATCGCAAACAAAAACTGTGATTGCGAACATGTCTCGAACTCCAGCCCGAAAGTCTAAAGCATGAAAGATCAACATGATAACAAATAAGTGTAATCTTAATTGGTCACGTTGTCGTCAAATTAAATCTTAAAAAAAACATAAAATGCAAAAGAATGACAAATGACAGTAAAAAAACAAAAAAAATATATTAAAAGACAAAAAAATGTTCTACAAAGATAAAATTATTTTTATTAAAAATTAAAAAACAAAAATAGAGCGGGTCAAATACAAATGAAAAAAAGAAGAAAGTGAACGACTGCTCGAACGAAAATATTAGGGTTACTAGCTGATGTAATCATCCATGTGCATTATTAATTTACTCGTTTAATATATGTATTGTATTAATCGTATTTAAACTTACCATAATTAACATATCATTTTAAACATATTTATTTGTATCTAACTTTGACGTTGTATCATCAACAATTTATAAAACAAATGATTAAAGCTTTCGTTAGTATTTTCTCATTATTTTAAGTTATATATTTAAGATTCATAGGAGTAAATTTTTTTTTCTCTTTTCTAAGTAAAAATTATTAAAAAAAGCTTAGATGTCGTGTCGGAGGTTTGGTTAGTAATAATTTGATGTGATAAACTCCCCTAGGGAATTGTTAAACTTTTAGTTTTCATTTGTGTAATTTAATTAAGATACCCCACCACGTTATTTAATGTCTAAATTAAATATTAACAAATGAAACAGAATGAATTTATCATGTAAGAATTTCGTACTACTTTAGTACTTTACAATTGGGTGATGAATTTGTAATAGGACAATCCAAGTTACTAAACAAACTAACTTCATTATGCTTTAAACTTTTAAATTCTCAACTTTGTACTCTCTCTCTATATATCTATATCTATATCTATATCTATAAATATCCGTGAATTTTGTTTATTAAAAAAATAAGGTGATTGATAAAACAAAATTAAGATTTTAAAATTCGATATAACTTATGATACATTCGTATCTATATTTTAATAGATTTAATTTTTTGAATTTTAAATATATCCAATTAGCTATTGATTAAATAGAATGTTCACTCTGTTTTTACCTTAGGTTAGTTATATTTGTATCTAAAAAAAGAATGGTGAGTTGTCCCAATGTAGAAGTCCACAGTCACAGTATCAATTAGGTTTAGGGGGGAAATGTCTGAAAAAAGAAAACCCTAATAAATTGTTCCCTCACCCACCTACTGTCATCCTTTTACCTGACAACACCTACCTCACATCATAGGCTGGACCCTAGGCCCATTACCACCAATCGGGTACAGCCGGTTGCATGCCGGAAATTAAGTGATAAGCTTCAATTCTCACACACATATATTTCTTTCTAATTAAAAAAATCCAACCAATATTAAATTGTGACACTAAAAACACGACAAAAATCATACTATGGCTTAATACTTTTTTTGAACCAATATTAATATAAAATAGTTTATGTTTTATATTATAAAAAACCTTATTATGTGTGACGAAAAGATTAATTTATTTAGAAAAATTTGTAAAAAAGGGATGGGACCGACGAGAAAGGGAGATAAAAATAAATATAAAGATATTTGTTTTGTATTAGTTGATTAATAAATTAAATAATAATGTCTATAAAAAATAAAGGCGGGGTGGGTCCTTGGCGTTAGATGTAAATTTTTAGGCTTTGCATCACATTGTCGTGGGACTACTATTGCATAAATTATATGGACCATATAATATAAAAAGTCGGTCCACATATAAGTATGGATGGACGGAGAGGGGCTGGAAGGAGCGGTTGCCCCCTTAAAATTTAAAATTACTATACGATTTAGAATATTTTTACGTATTTTCTATTAAAAATATATTTTTGCCCCCTAAAATTTTATAAGTTTTTCCCCTATAAATTAATAGATTCGCCCATTAACTTAAAATTATGCGTCCGTCCCTGCATATAAGTATTTTAAAATTAATTTTAGAATCAATAAATATTAGGTGTAATACTAAAGCACATTACTTTCTCAATGAGAGAATACACGAGTTCGATTTTTAGAGACAATATTATTAAAAGAGAGAGTTGGGAATGCACACCCCTACAAACAAAAAATTTGGTTCGGTTAACGGTCAAAATGATAAAAATTTCAATTAATAGAATTTTGATAATTCAGTTCAGTTGGTTAACCAAACTGACCGAATGCACACCCCTACAAACAGTTATTAGCTATTAGTTAATTTTACCAAACACTTTTCTATAATCAGCTAATACAATCCGTTAATCAAATCACCTAATGCAATCAGCTATCAGCTAATATAATCCGCTAACAACTATCAGCTATCCATTAATTGCAAAGCATGGCCTAAGTACTTAATCTCAAAAAATAGAAACAATATTCAATTTAAATAATATTAGGGTCAACTACTTATTTGGTACCCACCTATTATTGTTTTTGTTTTGGCTATTCAACAATTATTTTTAGTAAAATAATATATAATGTAGTTTAAAATATTCATGTGACATTTTTAATAATTGTATTAAACCAATCAAATGATGACATATGTCTAATAACACTAATTACAATATTTAAAAACCATTTTTATTAACTTTTCTTAACCCTATTTTTCTATGCAAATTTAAGAGAAGATTTACTCAAATATTGTTGTCCAATTTTTTTCCAACAATATGGCCCTCCCAAGTTTATTTACAGAAATATGATTGATTATTGTAGCAGCCAGAAGTCGGACTGCTTTCACCCGTTTTTGAACAGTATTTTACCAAAAAAAAATAAAAAATGAGGTTACAGTCGTCCTCCATTGATCCATGCATGCCATGTGTGAAAAACATTGTTTGAAGTCAGACTGCAATCTATCTGAGTTTATTATTTTAATATTAAAATGAAAGTCACTGTTTGAAGTCTGACTGCAATCTATTCGATTTCTAACTTGCTACAGTAATTAATCGTATTTCTGGAAATAACCTTTGGAGGACCACATTGTTGGAAAATAAAATTGGACAACAATACTTGGGTAATTCCTCCAAATCTAAGTGCAGCGCCGCAACCCGCTTTACCTTTGTTCTCTTAGCCGGTGGTCGACTATTAATCTTAATATTAATTGCAGATCACTGGATTTTTTTTGTTTTTTATATTTTAATAAGAATCTATGCCTTTGTGACACGTGTTTTCTCTGTCTTTGTGACACGATCTTTATTTGTTTTGTCATTTGTTTGATTTGTCCTTGTGGCATGATTCTAACATACCTTGGCAGTAGGTTGGTACTCTCGTACATAGATCTTCACGGCGCTAATCTCTGATTTTGATTATGTTGGTGTCTTAAAAAGATGAATCATCACTCGGTTGATGATTGGTTGCCAATGTAATCAGACCTGGGTAGCGGAACAATCTGCCTGATAGCTTGGTTCGCTCGGTTCGCTCCCACTCCTTTTTCACCGTTTATAGCGTATCGTTTGGATAGAGACAAAGAAATTCAAGAAGGTTTTTGAATTTTGATATGATAATCTCGCTAAAAGTGTATGCTTTTTTTGCACCATTGTAAGAGACTTTTAGTGGATTTGTTTTTTTTTATGCATTGTATTGTATTATCTTTTATGGCGATTAATAAAATTCAGATGTCTTTGTTCAAAAAAACAATTTTTATTTAATTACAATAAATATAAGTATTATTAACTGTGATGATTCACATATAATATTTAAATTTAATATTTCCATATTATTTTATTTGGTTTCGATTAATCCAAGCTTACAAAGCAAAAAAAACAACCTGCTCAAAACACAATTTAACTTGTAAAACCTTTTATTTTTTATATTTTCAAATATAATCTATACTTAGAATTAAATATCCAATAATTTATAAGTTTTTTGTTAATTAATATTAATTATATATATATATTGGTATAACACATGTCCGTTCAGAGTTTATGTTCGGGATTTACGAGTCTATTTCCAAACAATATCATTTTCAAAGTTCGAATTCAAATTTTCTTATCGAAAGAGCAATGTATCTTGCTATTTCACCCAACCTTAATTGATATTTTAATTATATATATAATTTATACACTATTCAACCCTCTTTAATTATATGCGTAACATCTCTCTAATCTTATTGTATCTGATAATACTATCTTTTTGGTCAACAATCTCTAGAGTAGGTGATTACAATATTTCGAGTGACATTTTTTCCTCTTTTTAAATTATGAATTCAATACCCATTAGGAACAAATTTTCCTTTTCCAGTCTCCCTCCCCTATATAGGATTTGTTCAAAAAAATATCTTTTTGTTTATTTTTTATGTTTAATAGTTCATATTTGAAATTCATTGTCGTCATTTCTAACAATATTATATTCGATATTTTAACTTATATTCTCTTATTTAAAGTATAATGTGCCTTGTTGTTACACTTAACCATCATTAATATATCTAATATTATCATGGATGAGTCTACCATGTCCGTCACACACCGCTGAACGTCACTAATGCTGATTAATAAATATTAAAAATCTTAAGGACTAGACTTATAATTAAAATTATTTCAAAAGAAAATTAGAAATAAGATTTAATAAACTTTTTATATTTCTTTGTACTATTTTAATTGATATATTATAATCAAATATCTCAAAATCTCCTTAATATCAAAAATCTTAAATTCAACCCCTTTATTTCCCTTTTGTCGCCGTCGCTGCCGCTACTGCCGCTGATTGGTGTATGAAAAACCATGTTCAGCGGCACTGCTTTCAATTGTTAAAATACAGCCACATATGTATTTAAATATATATTATATTTAAATTCAATTTGAGTATACAATTTTTAACTTTCTTTAACATTTAATTTTAATTTACCGCCGCCAAACATATAATGATATAAGAATCATATATGTATAACTTTAACTTAGCGACAGCGGCGGCAAAAGGAAAATAAAAGGATTGAGTTTAGGGTTTTTGATATTAAGGAGATTTTGGAATATTTGATTCTAATATACTAGTTAAAAATGGTATAAAGAAATATAAGAATTTATTAAATCTTATTTTTAATTTTCGTTTGAAATAATTTTAATTATAAATTTAGTCCTTAAAATTTTTAATATTTATTAATCAATTTAATGATGTTTAGTAGTGTTCGATATTAATAGTGTTAAGCTGTCTTCGTCTCACGTCATAAAATTTTCCTATTATCGTCACATGTTATTGGCATATTTTAAGGGGGGACGTTTTTGGCAATATGTAAGTTTCCTATTCCAATTAACTATCTTGCCAGCCCCACTTTAAATGATTCAACTACATATGAAAAAACAATAAATACTTTCATTAATAAATCTCTTTAATTTATTTGTGATTTTTTATGCACAAAATATAATTAATTTGTATTATATCAAGTAATTAGCCTTCAATTTGTATCCTTAATAAGTTATCAATCAACCCATGGTTACAAAATTTACCGAATTTGTAAGAAAATTCAAGGTAATATAGTAGTTAAATTTGACCGAATATAAACTTGACATTGTAAAATGCTATACTCGTTGTCTTTCCTTTTGTTTCAGGATTTACAGTGATCTCGTCTAATAATATGTCACTAAGATTTGAATATACATTCTGTTAGTATAAAATATAATGTCTTGCGATTGCGTATAATACTTGTTGGTTAAAGACTTTTTAGAACTCAACAATTGTTCCAGTGGAAAATCAGATGACGTCCCGCGATAAACAAACGAGGTCGCGAACAGTATCACAAAAAAATGTCCAGCGAATACATAACAACGCATGCGGTCATCCACGATCTATCTAGTATCCTTTGTGGCACATGGCGAACAAGTAAGGCCGCTAGCAACACTTCGCCCTGCGATCATGTGACGATGCACAAGATCGCTGAGGATAACAATGTAAACCTAGAACGTCACATCATAGCCAGTTCTATAACTACCGGGTCATGAAACATAATCTAGCAGTACAAAAAGGACATGCAACAAGAGAAACATGAGATATAGGACCAGAAACACCATTGTCCATGAAACAATAATAATATAGGAACTCCGACCGGGAACAACCATCCTTGACCACTGTCGAGTCACCGTCTCCTACTCCTGTTCACTTTGACAATCAACAATATTATTATATAAATATAAATTAGTTTAAAATGATATAACATAAACAATTATAATAACACAATAATCAATCTACTAATACCATTTTTAAAATTTAATAAGCTTCGCTTATGAATTTTTGTAGAACTTATGGTAAAATGTCTAGATTAATTAGACTCGTTTGTATCTATAAATTAGAAGATATTGAGAAATTAAGTATACTCGATCTTACATTTCATATTTATTATACTAACGACAATACTAATATAACTATACTCATTCGCAAAGTTTTTTTTTTTTTTTTAATTTGAGTGAATTGTACTCATATTTATTTTTATATACGTAATTTCTTTTTTTGTCCAAAGTTATACTCTAAGGACACTCTTATTTGAGTGAACTATACTTAATATATTGTTCACTTCCAATTTTTTTAAGATTAATTAATTTGTTTAATTTAATCATTGATATCTAATTTATTGGATGATTAATTTGAATCAGATATTGCAAAGTTACGTTATAAGAGTGATTTTCTCAACCTAATTTTCTCTATTCACAATACCATGATTCGAACACTTTATCTTATTTAAGGGATCTAATGCCTCATCCACTAAACTAACTGATTGTTGGCGATATTTTATTTGCAGTGGTAGTATTTAGATTTATGTATTAACCGATAAATTTATTTAATTTTTTAATATAATCACTGACATCTGATTTATTAATCGGCTAAATGATATTAAATATTGCAAATGTTTGTTATGGAGATAACTTTCTCAATGCAATATGTTCTATTACAACGTCATAATTCGAACTTCTAACTATGTTTAAAGGATCTAATAATTCATTCTATAAATTAACTGACGACTGATAATTTATTTAATATTTTTAATATACCAGACAAAAATATTATTATGCATAAAACAAGCTTTGAAATATTCTTAGGCGATCAAAACTGACTGGATACTTATAACGTTTTTTCTCTCTAAATATTCAGAATCAAATCCGTCTAATTCATACAAAAATCAAATTTGTTTACTATTTGCTCATTACTTATTATCCATTTCGGCAAATCCATATTTTGATTAAAAACTTTTTTGTTGGGATATTGAGAATCCACTAAATATCTTGATTTATTAAATAATTTTTTAAAAAACTTTTAATTTAACAATAACTAAATATTAATGGACGGAATAGGATTTTGAAATTCATTGTTCTCATAAATAAATAAAACTATTCTAACAACGTACATTAAAGATTAATGGCATAATAATATAAAGACCCTCAATATTTGTCCCCTTTTCAATTGCATCCTTAATTTTTGGCAATTTAAACCATAAAGTCTTTTTTTTCAAATTGCCCCTTTTGTGGGTGGTGACAACTAGCTAGCAGTCAACATTTTACTGACGTGGCATGATAATGTTAACGATGTAATTAATAAACAAGTAAACATTGAAGGCTTTTTTGTTGCCTTTTCACTCTTTATTTATAAATTTTAGTGGTTTTATTAAAAGATGAAAGAAAATTATTGTAGTTAAGTCTTTCTTTGTTTGATTGACGAATTCGAGTCTATCTCGTCTTGTTTTTATAATACTATCATAAGTACTTTTCTTCTCTACTTAAGTTAAGGGGATTTTTAACGAGGTCTATAGTATTATCCCTTTCTCTATTAATCATAAAATAGATAAATAAAAAAATAGGAATCAGGAGTGAAAAAAGGAATAATAGCAAAAAGGTCTCAATATTTATTTGTATTTTCAATTGCACCCTTAACTTATTTAAAGAGAGTTGAAACTCTATGATTTAAATTGCCAAAAAAAAAATAGTTTCAAATATTCGAATGTAGAAATAATTTAAAATATTCGTAAATGTATCGAGTAGCTTTCCATATATATTTTCTTTAAATAACTAAAGAATGAGCAAAATTTTGGGAAAATACAGCAAAAGAACATTATCCAAACTCAACAAATTTAAAACAGAAATAAACGAAAAAATGAAGGCAAAAGCCGACACGCGTGCATCACGACGCGGTAAAACCCTCCGGATTATATATATATATATATTTCTTTAATTAAAAGAAAAAGGGGGAAAAAAAGGAAAGAAATTTATGTATCAGCCGAAGCCTTAAGCAAAACCCGCCATTTGAAAAACCCTCTTTTAATTGCCATTTCTAGAGAGAGATAAAGGGCGGGAGTGAATAGTACCAGTGAGGGAAGCAAGCACTTGTCGAAAGCGACGCCATTGACGGAGGTTCCGGAGAAACCCTATCGAACTAAACCCTATTTTTTCTTGGACGAGGTTCGCCTTTGCCCGCTCTTTGATTTCTTCTCCCGCTTTGTTTTTTGATCGATATCTCATTTTTGTTGATTAAGATGATGAAGTTTGTACTTTTCAGTTTCAGTTAATGTGAGTTTTATTTGTTTTATTTCTAAGCTTTCTTTCTTTTCCGTGAACTAATAACCCAGAGAAGGAGAAGAATGAAAAAGGAAAGGTTAAACATTTATCCTAGTGTTTTTTTGGGTTTTTTTGGTTTAAAATTCTTCAGGAGTTTTATTAGAAACGTGTAGGGCTGTATATTTTTTTAACAAGATTATGTTTTTTTTAATGTATCCATACTTGCAGGTGTTGAGAGAAATGTGAGCTTGAGGTTTGGATTTGCCAGTAGTGGTATATAGATTTCAATGTGATGGAAAATATTGAAGCTTATTTTGATAAGTGTGCCTTGATTGTGAAGAAATTTGAATGCTATTTCTGCTTTATTGTAGCATTAAGGCATATGATTTTAACTTAACCTCGCATGTTTACTGTTTTTAATTTATCTTTGGTTATTTCCGACTCATTTGATGGTATACACGCATAGCTAAAATGTTGTGTAACAGATGAGTTTGTGGAACAATAATGTTTTTTTTTTTTAGTTTAGGATAATATGAAATTAGTTCTTCATTGCTTATGTCTACTTTCGCTATGATTCACGGATTGGTAATTTGGTACCCTTTTTCATGTGTATTTTTTTTTTGTAGGATTTTGATTTTGTTGGTCTTAAGTTCTTGATTCATCTGTTTTTAAGATGTTGTCTAGTGTTTATAAGCTACTCAACTGTCTAAATCAGGTGGAATTAGAGGACTTTAAACGTTATTATGTGGTTTAAACATGTAATGCTTGAGATATTGATGTTTGCGTTTTAACTTTTAACATTGTAACTATGTATGTATGATATTTCACTTAACATGACTAACATGCTCTGTTGTAAGTTGAACGGCTTAATTGATCTTTTCTTTTTGTTATCTAACTTGTTGCACAAAGCATAGCATGAGGAGAATTTTGTGGCTTTGTTATTCAAAAGGGTTTTGATCTTGGATGTGATGTACGACTTTGATTCTATTTCCTGTGACAAAAGCTTATCCATCAAGAGCCACAGATACTTTTTCTTGTGGAACCATCTATAAAAAGTAAGAAATGAAATAAAAATAAAAATCTATAATGTTTAGGCCTGTGGGATGTCAGGAGATTGGGAATTGATTCTTTATTTAAAGACATCTAATAGATCTCAAAAAGTTGTTCAATTGAAGAATTTTACATAAATATATTTAGTTCACTTTCAAGTCTCAGACCACTTTTGTTTCTCGTGAAGAATTTGTAGAACTCACTTCTTTCTTGAGGCTATTTCATTTAACTTTTGTTTTACATGAACAGTAATTGCATGTTGTTCACTCTGACTGTAGGCCGTACTTGAGTGATTCAGAGTTTTCTCATCTGACCCCTACTTGCTCTTAAAATGAATACAAGAAACAGTTGGGTATCTAGGGGTCAGAATTCAAAAAAATTCAGGGTGAGGGGACAAATTGGATTCTCATTGCTGGTGGTGCTTTTCTAAGCTCCTTATCAGTCCGACTTGGTTACAAGCTGAAGCAGTCACTTGACTTAAAGCAACAGGTTAACGCTACTGCCAGCTTGAAAGGTATATTGATATCTATTGCTCCAATAATTCGTATGGAATGCACAACTGTTTAAAAAATTAGAGTTCATTACAGGGAATGGAGCTTCTGACAGAAGGAGATCATCGAGTTGCCGGTTACATTCAAACATGTATTTGTTCACTGAAGAAAATGGTGGTTGTTTCAACTGCATATCAGGTGTGATGCACTTATGTTACTGTTTGAGATCTCCAAAGTTTTTCCGTGTATACAAGCACTTGTTTTATTTTTCACCTTGCAAAGCTTCTGTTTTGGTCTTTTAGTGGGATGACAAAAGTGAAGAAATAGAATTGTTATGAATCCTCTAGTTTGGGTTCTTTCCCAAAACCTCTTTTCTTTGTGTAAATAGTCGCATTGTCTGGAAGTAGAAGAAACGAAATCTCATTTTCCTTTTCTACTAAGTACTGAACCTTTTATGAATCCCATGCTAATATCAAATTCCTTGCCTTTGCGTGTTAATACTTGGCAACTTCAGTTTTTCTTAGATTTTAATCATACCCACTTCTAGTCTTGAGGTGTTAATATGTGACTGACACTGATAGTTTAGAAAATTTTAGGGTTTAGATTGAGTCTCAAATTTTGGGTGGCATTTGTATTTCCCTCTGCCTTATGATCCACTTCATATTGGGAGGCAAGGTCTATTTCTTACCATTCTTACATTGGCTAATCATAGATATGCTTTGACTTTTTTCATTAGTGCAAAATGTGTGTTTCTAATATTCAGTGTAATTGTCGGTTTCTTATTTAAGTTTGGGTTCATAACAGGAGCTGACAACATGGGTGAGAAGCACCCACCCAATGGTCAGATGCTTCCCGAATCTGAAGTTGCTCCCCCTCTGGCAACAGTTCCCACACCTGAGTTCAACAAGGATAATGGTGTTATGTGGGCATCATCTCCGGATCGTCTTGAGTTGCCTCCAAAGCCTTTCCATCATTCTAACTGCTCTGACTCACCGTGTGTCTCGGAATCAGGCTCTGACATATTTAGCAAGCGGGAAGTGATACAGAAACTAAGGCAACAGTTGAAAAGAAGAGATGATATGATTTTGGAGATGCAGGATCAGATTATGGAGCTGCAGAATGCACTGAATGCTCAGGTGACACACTCAACTGACTTACAATCACAGCTGGATGCAGCAAATAGAGACTTGTTCGACTCCGAGAGAGAAATCCAAAGGCTGAGGAAGGCAATTACAGATCACTGTGTAGGACATGTTGGCACGAATAAGAAAACATCAACCGATACAACTTGGCCATCTGACATAAGAAATGTCCATGCCAATGGGTATCTGGATGTGGAAAGCAACTCGGGCCATTATCTGATGGGGAGAGAATCGAGATGCTGAAGAGAGAAGTAGGAGAGTTAAAAGAGGTAATAGAAGGAAAAGAGTTTTTGTTGCAGAGCTACAAGGAGCAGAAAATGGAGCTTTCCATGAAGATCAAGGAGTTGCAGCCGAGATTGGATTCCCAGCTCCCCAACATTTTGTAGGTAGCGTTTAAGATTTTGTGCATTCCTGCTTGTTCCCGTTTATTTCTTCACTTCGAGGTTCAAGAAATGCCTCTATTTCCCCTCCTTTCTTTAGTTGGGTCTAAGTTCCATGTTGGATGATATATTATGTTCTACGCTTTCACATCTGTATGTATGAGAGTGAGATATGCGTGAGAGAGACAGAAAAGGGAAAAGCAAAGCAGTAGGCACCATTATATTGATTTGTTATCTACTTTTTCTCTTGCTTAGCGAGTGCCTTAGGTCCTACAGAAATTAGAAATCAAGTTTTCTCAGTATTGGGTCCTTTTTTCCTCTAGAATTTTTGGTACCGAGTTGAGTGCATCCCGTATAGAAGAAACAATTGCAAATATTTTGATTTAGATATCGAGCTTGTTCTGTATGATTTCGTAAGATTGATGATTGCATGAATCACCTGGATTAAGTTTTGAGTTGATTTTCTCTTTCCTTTTTTTAAAAAAATAAATGCAAACAGGAGCTTTATCTATTTTATTGGCATCCATGAAAATTTAGTGATGTTGAAGTTAAAGAAAAATAATGCAGCAAAAAATCATGTAGGCAAAAGGAAAGAATGCCCAAATTTTGGAAAAAGAAAAAGGTAAAGCTGAACGAAGAATAAATGCAAATCCCAAAAGAAAAAGATGAACAGTGGCCGATTAAGTTGTAATTTGACAGAAACAATGTCCCCCTTTTTGACTATAGATGTTTGATGTTTGTTTCGTTAAAAATTGACTTATCTACTGTTCAAATCCAACTCCCCAACTTCGCGCCATTCATTCTGCATGTCCGTATCTCCATTGTCGGTCTCTTCGTCATTTAAGAAATCTTCAGATGGCTCCTTTTCGTCCCTCTGTGCATTGTTCCCCCAGCCATTCATCATCTCATCAGGGTTCACATCCTGTGACTGCTCCCCAATGTCGTGATTCATTGGAAGGTTGGCTCCCTGAGATCCGAGTGCATTTGCCCTTATAGGGCCTCGGGCCATTATTTCAGCATGAGCTTGGGATTCTGCTCGAGCTTGCCCTGCCTGCACCATTGCTGCCATCCGCATCTTAGCCTCCCGACCAGCCTTCTCCCTAGATTCTATTTCTGCTCTCAACTCGAGCATGGCTCTCCTCTCTTCCTGGAGAAGAGCCTGCTCAACCATCATCCTTTCCTCAGATCGAAATTCCCCCGCGGCTCGTTTGCTAGATATCATATTGAAGGCTAGTGCCTGGTTCTCAAATGTAGCTGTGAACTCCGCAACTTTGGCAGCAATGTTGTGATCCCACTGCTGAGAGCGAGATGGCATCTGGCCAGTTGGGTCAGAATCGAGAATTCTGTCATCCTCCTCTGCCTCATAATCTGCCACAACATGGTAAGGTAGTAACCTGCATATTTTCATGAAATACAATTTGAAAAACATAAAGCAAGAAAAAATTATTCAATCCCAACTGTTGTAATGCAATTCTTCAAGTACAAAGAGAGAGCTCAAATTACCACTATTTTATCAAGACCTGGCAATAAATGACATAAATATTCCAAGATCTATTTAATATGAATTACTAATATCCCAATTTATACAAATAAAAAAGACCTTAAACATGATTATGACACAACAAATGACACTGCCAGGTCTGTTATCCTCCATAGGATGAAGTAATTCATGTGAGCAGCAAACAAATCTTGCCTTCTTATCCTTAACTATGTTCCCTTTCTTCCAAATACGGTTTGTAAAATACACTCAATCTTGGCCATAAAACTTGAGAAATGAAAAAGGAATACTCGAAACAGAGATACTTAAAAGCATAGAACCAATGCCATCCAAAGGTCAATGTGTCGTCCACTGGCATTGTAACCCTGTCCCCACGTTAGATTCAACAATAGCTATTGTCTTCAGTTCATACCCTCTATATCTATGAACTTAATCAAAGACTATTGCCAATAGCTGACACAACAGACAATAAATAAAAGGGATCATATACGAGGTAAAAGAGGAAGGGAAAAGGATTCAACAGGAGGAGGGAGAAGCAAAATTATTTTAAATTGCATGCATGTGTATGTATTTCCACATGTTCTCAATTTTATTGATTAATAGAATTCAAAAGAAGCAAGACACCAAACAAGTATACAGTAATAACTAAGTTATTTAGAAGCCTCAAGACATAACTAGAGGAAACATCTAACTTACTAAAACCTTGACCAGGAAAATGCAAAGTCAAGTCAGAAAAATGGGTGAAACATCTTGGGTAAGATGATGGCAGTACAAAGTACAAACACTAGTCGGGACACTATAAAGTATCATTTAGTCATTTTGTCAACTCCAATTTGTGCAATCAAATAAACGTGTAACATATGAATGCAATCAAGAGTATGCAATTTTAAGAATATAATTTCAAGTAACTTTGAATGTTACTGATTTTCATTTATTTATTTGTTTTTCACTTTTTCCCATGAGATAGATTATAAAGCAGACCAAGACGAAACGTAATGGGACGGATTTCTAACAAACGGAGCATAATTCTGAACATAAACATCTCGAATAAGGCTCTAACTGATTCCATCTCCTATTTGCTAGGAAACCATGCAAATTTACTTCACTAGTACTTGTCATAAACATGTATATAAATACCACAATTCTTGCCAACAATTTGCCATTTGTCACAATGTATCAACAATTTTTCTGTCTTATGCATATAAATTTCAATAAATTAGTGCATACACACGAATTATTGTACTCTCCTACGTATATGCACTCAACCTCACACAAATTAGATTTTAAAAAAAAAAGTAACTACATGAAACAAACCAGCATTATCTCCCACAAAGTTTCTGAAGATCTCATTTACAATCATATGAAAAAGCATCCCAATATCTGACATAACTTGTTCCTAAATCTTTATAAATGGGATTATAATTCTAGTACCATTGAAAACTTATCTGTCAAACCCTAATTTCTATAGCAGAATTAACAATATACAATGATTACATTATAAAACTGTCCAAATTCACACACCACTAGCACTATGAATACAATACAAACTTCAAATTTCAACTAGAAAATAGCATATAAGTCCCTATAAATTAATTTTACAAATACTACACATGCAGGCCAAAATTCAATAAAATAGTAAACATATCTCATTATTCAAAACTCCCATATTTTCATGATTTATCCATTATTTTAAACTCCAGGGTTTTCACCTTAACATCAAAACAAAAAACTAAAGAAGCAACAGATATCTATTTTTTGATATTCCCAACAAATTATCATTTCTTTTTCCAATTTCCATACCAACCAACGCATAAAAAAAAAAAAACTGAAGAATCGACAACAAACCCGGAATTTCATTTCCTCAAAAGTTAAAGAGAATTTCCAGACAAACCTTTCACATGCATCTTCAAGGGAAGAAAAGGGTCGTTTAAAATCAGGGTGACAAACACGCAAGGCATCCTGATAAGCCATCTGGAGTTCCGCTTGGTTCAAAGGTCGGATCTGCTGCGGCGGCGGCTGTGATTGTGGAGGCTGTTGTGGTTGTGAATTAGCAGCGGAATTAGGGTTAGGATTAGGATTGGGGGCAGAATTAGAGTTTTGGTGGATGTTAATAGGACGATTGGGAAGAACACCAGGAGTAGTACGTAAATGAGCATCGATGTTGGAAGGGAACCGAGAAATCGCTTGCTGCTGTTGCTGTTGGGCCTGTTTCTGAAGCTGTTGTAAGAGAAGCATTTGCTGTTGCTGTTGCTGTTTCTGTAAGAGAAATTGCTGCTGCTGCTGAGCCATCGACTTCGCCTCCTCCATTTCACAAAACTTTGTTTTTGCTTCTGTTTCTCTGTAATGAAATTTGTGTTATTTTTTTTTTAATTTAACAGGGTTTAGTGCACTTTCCTTTCTGATCCAATCAAAAGTTTAATGTAGGGATGGCATACTGTTACAATTTTATTGAGTTTGCGTTGTACTGGTTTTGATTAAGACGGATATGTGTACGAATTCGATGGGTGTGAATGCACTGTTATAAGTTATTTAATAGATGTATATAAATTTGAGAATATAATCATGTGAGCGGGTATGAAATTAAAAATTTTACCTACCGTAGATTATGGGGAGGTGATGAATATAAAAATATTAGGTAGGTATAAGTATGAAGAGAAATATTCGCACCCACTCGTTTGATTTGCCATAAATGTGTGTAATGGTTTGGATCAAATTAATTCTATAAATTTATAAAAAAGAATATATTGAGAGCGTTACATGATGAGCTCGTTTGTTTTGACAATATCACAAAAAATAATTTGATACACTTTTTAGACTTAAAGAGTTATTTTGCCCTTGTAGTAATCTAAAATAACAATGTTGTCCATCCTTTTTAATTGTATCAATTTATCTATTGCAGTATTTCAAAATCAGCAATGTTACTTCTCTTTTTTAATTTATCAAATTATCTTTCGAACTCCTGAATTGTATTAATCACGCTCTTTGATTGTTGTTAACTGACAGAGTCGTTAAATTATGTGAACATGGTCGCTATTTGCTTTCACACAAATTGTTATCATCAATTATCTTACCATGTCGATGATGACAAGTCAGTTTTGATGATGTGATAGTACAGATGAAGAGTTTTAGAATTAATTAATTAATTTAAAATTACAATTTGTTAAAAAGATTCACGTCAATTGTATTGTCACATCATCAAAATTGACTCATAATCGTCTTCATAAAGGATATTAATTTATTAGAGAAAATGACATATGAACATGCTAACTCTGATGATGTTAATTATTTAACGTTTTAGTGTCTGACATGACAAATGACAACTCATAATAGTTGTTATGCTAGTCAATAAAAGTCAAAGGATGAAATTAACACAATTCAAGAATTTTAAGGGTAAAAGGAGGACAACATTCTTGGTTTAGGATTATTACATGGGCAAAAATACTCATGAAGCTAAAATTTTAAGTATGAATGGTTAAATTTAGTAAATTGTTTTAAGTTAAGACAAAATTAATAGAGTACACAAGTTTTAGGGACTAAAAAATATTATATTAAGATACATTACGTTTGTTTTAATTTTAGCGACGAATTGACCTATTTATAATAATATTTTAATCAAGTGACATGTTCAGGGACGGAGCCAAGAATTTATTCAAGAGGTGTCATTTTTTCAAAGGTATTTTAGAAGGGTTAACTATTTATAAAGGGTGTCATTTTATTTATAAAATGGGTCATTTATATATAATTAATTTTTTATATACAAATTATATAGAAAAAAATATTTTCCAAAAAAATTTGGGGTGTCTGATATAGCTCCGCCCATAGACATATTTATAATTTTTTTAAAAATAACATATTTATTATCAAACTCATATTAAGTAACTTTTATTGTATTTTACCCTTAAAAATTGTAATGACTTTTAAATTATATACACATATACGTGTGTTTTAAAAATGTTAGATTCTACCTTAAATCCTTAATTTGATCGATTTAAATTGTTATACTTTTCATATTTTAGAACGGCCATGATCCAGACAATAGTTATAAAATCCCTTAAATTAAATTTTATCGTTAGCCTTTATATCATATGTCAATTGTAGATTTAATTCATATTTTCCGATATGATAATTTTAAGTTATGTAATTTAGTTATATTGTCTTTATATTATTTAAGTCTGGATTGAAATTTCATTTTTTTTGATAAAATACCAAAATTAAAATTGACCAAAAAAATTTACAATTCATACAATTATACATAATACCGATACAAATCATAGAATTTGACATTTTAAAAAGTTGATAATCTATTGTACTCCTATCCAATAAATATCCTAAATTTATTTGTTTGTTGGACTTTGCTAGGCTGGAGTGGGCTCCGAGAGTAGTTTCTAGGTTGCATTTTTCCCTGGATAATTTACCATAACAAATATTATTATATTGGTTTTAATTAATAAAATATTGGTTAGAACCAATGGGTTGGTCCAAGTGGTAAGCAGTTTGATATTACTTAAGCATGTCTTGAGTTTGAGGTGTTGTGTACACAGAAAATTTTCGCTGGAAGACTCATCCACCAAAATTAGGTGTGCGATGCGCGTCGATACGGAGTAATCAGGGTGAAGCCAACAAAAAAAATATTGTTTACAACATGCAAAAATATTTAAAAACATATTACTATTTACATATTTTATAAATAATTTTTTAACAATTAAATAATAATTTTAAACTAGCTATCAAATATGGCTGAATTCAGTCTAAATAATTTGCCTTAAGTGTGTTTTAAGCCCAAAACTTTTGAGAAAAAAAATCAATTATGCTTTTAAATTTTTTTTACCCAATTAAGTCTCCGAACCAATAAATTCAATCAATTAAGCCCTTTGATCAATTTTGACCATCAATTTTTTAAGATTTTTTCTTGAGATATTACTGTCACTTGACTCATTACAGTTCTGTCATGTGACATTTACAGGTTTTGTAAAAAACTATTTTTTTAATAATTTTTATAGGTTTTTTAGAATTTTTAAAGATTTTTTTAAATAAAATAAAAAATTCTGGAAATGTCAAGTGATAACACTGTAACATAACACGTTGCACCAACTGGTCCAAAAAAAGCTATTAGATTTAACAGTCAACGTTGGTCAAAAGAGTGAATTGATAAAACTTTAGAGTATAAGGGCTTAATTGAGTGTAAAAAAATTCAGGAATTTAATTGATTTTTTTTCAAAAGTTTAAGGGCGATGATACCCTTAAGCCAAATAATTTTAAACAAGTCTAATCTTTATATGATACTTTTGTTTTTGGTTAAAGAAACCCTGCTAAATATTAAATTATTTGCTTTTATGGTAATGACGGAGAAAATAATGATGTTCATTTTAGGATACTCGAGTTCAAATAGTTTTATCTGTAAGGTGTGTATACCTCATTAAAATGCTAAGAAAAAATATGAACAAATACTACCTTGTAATTGCTTAAAACTATTAAAAATAATTTCTAAAATATATGATAATATGATTTTTATAGGAAAATAGTTTGATACACAAGCTTGTTAAAGTTTACACAAGCCTTCCAATTTTTGGGTTTATGGATTTAGGTTAGGTTTTAGGGGTTTAGAATGTAGAGTGTATAATTTAAGGTTTATGGTTAATTTTTAGATTTTAAGGTTTAAGGTTTAGGTGTTAGGGTTAGAGATTTAGATTTTATAGCTTAAATATGATGAAGGGTTGTGTAAATTTTTTTACACAGCTTGTGTATCAAAATATAATACAACATTTCTTACCAAATAATGTCATGGACAACAATTCTGGCCAATTGAAGGAGAAAAAGTAAAGACATTTTCCAACTACTTCCACTATAAATTCCATAGAAGAAGAAGCAGAAACAGAAGAAGAAGGCCATGAAGAGTTTCCTAGTCTATGCTATTCTTGCCATGTTTGTTCTTCTTTTTGCTGCTGGTAAAATGAAAAACCCATATTCATAGATCTACTATTATTATTAATAATAATTAATTAATTAATTAACACCTGTTATTTATTATTATTGGTGAGGAAACATGAAAAGAGGTGGTTGCAGCAAGAGAAAATGCAAACAGTTGCAGTGAAGCAATAGTAATGGAACCCTGCAACAAAGATGCTTGCATGAGTTTGTGTAAGAAAAGACATGGAGCTGAAGCTGTTGGAGCTTGTCTTGGGAATGGTTGCCTCTGCAACTAACCCTTGTCCTTCCTTCTAAATCACCATTTTCATTCTCATTTTCATGTTCTACATCCCTTTAATGATGCCAAATTCCTACCAATTAAGTTGAATAAAACTCACATCTATTACTCTTTCCACATGAGTAATTATGAGATTTTTATTTTAATTTTTATATACGAATGGAAAATGGTTGTTCGGGATCGAACACGAGATCTAATATTTATTAGAGTTAAGATGATGTCTTTTTTCCATCACACTACGAAGGGAATATATTATATGTTTCATATGACAAGAAAATTATCAAATATACATATCACGTAGCCTAAGGGTGTGGTAAAAATTTATATAAAAATAAAGCATTCGAGAACTTTTCGATTTTACTCTACGGTTATTAAGTATGAATTGTTAAATTTATTAAATTGTTTTGAATTAAGACAATAATTAATAAGAGGCTTATATCACAAATAAGTATATAAAGTATACTAATTTTTTTCATGTAGGTACCAAAAGTATTTTTTTTGTCAAAATAGGTACCTAAAGCATAACATACAAAAATATTTAAATATATATTACTAATTATATATTTTAAAATTAAATTTTAAATATTTCTTATCAATTAAATAATAATTCTAAACTAGCTATCAAATGTGTCTTGATTCAATCCTAATTTATCAAATCAAACTTATAATATGATCTTTAAAACAAATCTAATTTTCACACAATACTTTTGTTTTGGTTGAAAAGACCTCACAAAATATTAAGGGTAAAACTTTGATACACATGATGTGTAAAATTAATTTTACACAAGCTTGTGTATTTACATCATAAAAACTCAAATCCTAAATTCCTAACCCTAACTCTAAAAAACTAAACCCTAAAACTTGAACCCTATACACTAAATTCTAAACACTAACCTTAAATTCTAAACCCTACAACCTAAACCCATAAACCTTAAACTAAAACCCTAATCCCTAATTAAAAGGCACGTGTAAACTAAAGTTTACCCGGCCCGTGTATCAAAGTTTTTTCCAAATATTAAATTATTTGTTTTTATGGTAATAAAAATTTTTAAAGTATATGGTAACATGTTTTTTTAGTACATAATGTGCAACATTTCTTACCAATTAACATTATATACAAAGATTCTTGGCAATTGAAGATGAAAAAATAAATACATTTCCCAAATACTTTCACTATAAAAATAGGAGAATTGCATATTCTTTTCCATAGAATAAGAAGAAAATACCACTACTGGTAAAATGAAAAACCCAATATTCAAGAAATTGTGAGTTTGAGTGCGCTCAAGCTAATAGCTTCTATTAAAGGTTAATGATATTTTAAATATTATAATTAGTATAAAAAATAAATATATATCTAACATTGGCTAACATACGGATAAAATAATACGTCCATTAATCATGAAAAAATGGGAATACATTTGAAATGTTTTAGTCTACTGTGATATCCGATTTCTATTAAATGTGCGTGTGTAATATTACTTCTAACATATATTTTTTTTTATTATAATTACGATACCTAAACTTTACATTTTATGCATTTAATTATGGTGGTCAAGTTCATGAATTATATTAGTATAATGAAATAAAACAATTCTATTTTTTTAATATTTAATTAATTGTACTGTCACGGGGCTAGACTTCTGAACCGACCCAACGTGCGGCTTTAGTCGATGTTCTTAGACAAATGACTAAGTAAGTCTGAAATCCTTCTCTGGAAGATCGAATACTTCTGATGCACACAAACACAAGATCGTTCCAAGAGGAACCGAACAAAAGAGAAAGGCAACAAGAACAAAAGAAAGAACGCTCAAGAACGCGAAGAACACTACAAAGTGTTTTTATAGTAAATGCCAAGTGTATTACTCAAATGATGGATGAATACAATTGAGGTGGGGAGGCCTCTATTTATAGTTGAATCCCCATACAATGAACGAACGAGATCGAATCACACTAACGGCTCAGATCGAAAGCCACCTACCAAATTTACACTAACTAAGGAAACTCTATCACTATGAAATTCTTTCCTTAAGTTTGTGTTTACATTGAGAGATATTTTTATCCCTTGGAATATTCCCCGGTAAGATGCCATCTATTAATTTACCAGGCTCAATGTATTTGGGCTTTCTTTCAGTCTCCAACGATCGGACCAAGTCTGGTGGTCTTCTTGGTAAGCATAGAACCTCTTGGGTTGCTTGTTGCGCATCTGTCTCGGACCCAAATGTGCGGGCCGTGACATTCTCCCCCACCAAATCCGGCGATGCCCTCATCGCTGTCTCAAAAAAGACTTCTCTTGGATCTTCCATGGTACCTTGGCTTGCTCCCAACTCAGAATCGGGCAACGATGTTCCCCCATAAGAACAACTCCCCCCATAAGGAGCGCTCGACTCGGACTGGGTTGTCTCCCCATACAGACTGCTCGCCTTGGTTCCTTCCGCCATGTAACTTTTCCTCGCTCCGCATCATTACGCACATCTCGATGAAGTTTGAGATGCACCTCTTCCTTGGCATTCACTCTAACCGGCATCAACCCTTCCCTCGTGAAGTTTGGTGCCTCGTTGCCCATTGGCAACTTTTCCCGCATTGACCCTTCTTCACACTTGAAGTTCAATGCTTCTTTAACCTTGCCCAAATGTGCTTTTTCCACGGGCCTCATATCGCTAGCTGACTTGGGCAGCTCTTGCCCCACTAAAGTAGTCCCTCCAACAGTAGCCCCCAAAGTGATGTCTCCTTGGCTTGGAGCATCCTCGACAAGCTGAATGGCAGTCAGCGTCTTGGTTCCTTTACCCTTGTCTCGGTACGTGGGCACAACGCAACGTTGTTTGCGATCCAAAACACAGACGACGTCGGTACAAGGAACGATAAGAGCATCTATATGGTCAAGGAAGCTTAGTCCCAAAACAAAATCAAAGTCATCTATATTGATTACCTTGATGTCTTCCTTGCCCTTCCATTCACCAATCTGCAGCTCCACCTTCCGTGCCGTTCCAACAATTGGAACTTCTTTAGCATTCAAGTCTTGATCTTTCCAGTTGAACCCACAACTCTAAGACCAAGTTTGTCGGCAGCCTTCTTGGACATGAATAGATCGGTTGCTCCGGTGTCCACTACAGCACTCCTCGATCGTCCCGCAATGTTGATGTCGACAAACATCAACCCTTTCTGCTTGCGTACTCTCGCCTTAGCAGAACTCAGTATCATCGAGCCAATAATCGCAGCCTCGCTCTATTCGGGCTCATCCACCCCATTGGATGGCTTGACTCGATGTGGGCATGCTCGCAACTTGTGTGGCCCCTTACATTGGTAGCACTTTAGTTGCTTCTCTACCCTCGGCTTGATTGCTTTGACACTCGCAATCGCACCAAGTCTCGTGACTTCTTCGTCCGACTCCTCGGACTCATCGCTTTTGACAGCATTAAGACGATCATTCTTGGGGAAATCTTTCATCATGTGCTTCCCTCCGCAGATACCACACACAAGACCTTCCCCATCTTTGACTCCCCCACCATAGCCCTTGCCTCGGGGCTTGAGGGACTCCGCCATCTCGAACTCGGCTATGGACTCAGCTGCGGCCATAGCCTTGGAGAGTTCCTCGACTCTCATCCTCTTCAACTCTATTTTGGCCCACACTTAAGCCCGTTCTTGAAGATAAAGAGGCCTTCGGCTTCAGTGATATCCGTGATTTGGAGTTTGAGTTCAGTGAACCGTCTGACATACTCCAGGATGGAACCTTCATGCTTGAGTTCGTGCAGCTTCTCCCGAGCCTCCTGTTGGGCATTCTTTGGGTATAACTGTTCTTTGAACTCAGCTTGAAACTCTTCCCAAGTCCCGATGGGAATATCCTTGCTCTTCTCCTCAGAGCATCTGCGTCGCCACCATAAAAATGCAACGTCAGTTAAGTAAACAGAAGCAATGTTTACCTTATCTGCATCATCCTTGATGCCTGTAGTACGAAAGTATTGTTCCATGCTCCACACAAAGTTCTCCATGTCCTGGGCCGATCTAGTTCCACTAAACTCCTTCGGCTTTGGAACATCTAACTTTGGTCTGATTGTTACCGTGTTTAACATACCAGTCACGACAGCTTTGTAAACTTGAAGCTCTCCCTTGAGCCCTTTAATTTCCTCAATCATCTTCGCCTTCAAAGCCTTTAGCTCGGCTTCGAGTGCATCACTCCGTCTATCCGCACTGTCGGCACACTAGTCAAGGTCTCGCACGTTGTTCTTTAGATCCTGCACGTTGCTTTCGAGCTCCTCTCCCGAAGAGTCCAGCTCGTCAAGACGTACTCTCACAACGTCAATCTCCTCTCGGGCATCCTTCAAGGATCCTTCGAGCTTTCCCACCATTTCTTCCAGCGTAGGCACAGTGTTGCTCGGACTGTCTCGCTTTCCATCGTCAGCCTGGGTCTCTGCACCCTTTTGTACTGCAACATTCCCTCCTTTATTTGCCATCTCCAATCAGTGTTTGCGCTCGAACACTCGCTCTGATACCAACTGTCACGGGGCTAGACTTCTGAACCAACCCAACGTGCGGCCTTAGTCGATGTTCTTAGACAAACGACTAAGTAAGCTTGAAATCCTTCTCTGGAAGATCGAATACTTCCGATGCACACAAACACAAGATCGTTCCAAGAGGAACCGAACAAAAGAGAAAGGTAACAAGAACAAAAGAAAGAACGCTCAAGAACGCGAAGAACACTACAAAGTGTTTTTATAGTAAATGCCAAGTGTATTACTCAAATGATGGATGAATACAATTG
Organism: Hibiscus mutabilis; assembly: GCA_019671005.1. Classification (NCBI taxonomy): domain Eukaryota; kingdom Viridiplantae; phylum Streptophyta; class Magnoliopsida; order Malvales; family Malvaceae; genus Hibiscus; species Hibiscus mutabilis. The sequence goes on along the minus strand of JAGYYJ010000206.1, from coordinate 5,310 downwards.
AGGTAGGGAGGCCTCTATTTATAGTTGAATCCCCATACAATGAACGGACGAGATCGAATCACACTAACGGCTCAGATCGAAAGCCACCTACCAAATCTACACTAACTAAGAAAACTCTATCACTATGAAATTCTTTCCTTAAGTTTGTGTTTACATTGAGAGATATTCTTATCCCTTGGAATATTCCCCGGTAAAATGCCATCTATTAATTTACCAGGCTCAATGTATTTGGGCTTTCTTTCAGTCTCCAACGATCGGACCAAGTCTGGTGGTCTTCTTGGCAAGCCTAGAACCTCTTGGGTTGCTTGTTGCGCATCTGTCTCGGACCCAAATGTGCGGGCCGTGACATTAAGCAGGTATAGGTTTAATATAAAACACCGAAAATTTTAAGATTTTTAAGTTCGAATTTTATTATCACCTTCTACGAATATTGTTATACTTCATATTCTCCGCAAAGAATAAGGACTCGTTCAACAATGCTTATGGAACAGTTGTTGGAGCGTTCACCGGCAGTGGCTGAGCCACATATAGTTTAGGTGGTCAATTGACTCCACTTGATTTGTTGTGGTATGAGATTTTCAAAGAGTTAAATGGGGTTTTAAGGAGTTAGTATAAAATTTTTCATAAGAAATATTAGAATTGACTCCGCTTGATTTATTTGAATATGTGGTCAACAATATTTATATCGTAGTGGCATGGGAATCCTCGTACTTCATACTCTACTCTAACTCAACTATATGAAAATCCTGACTCCGCCACTATTTATCGGAGAAGCAATGTTGAACATGTACCTTTAACGATCGTTCTCAGCGTTTTTTTGCTGAATTTAACATCTAAAGTAACGTTTTTCCGCCGCTAAAAAATCTCTCTTTTTTCTTCAAACAGGCGTTAAAGACTGACTAGCGTTAAAAAATCCCTAGTGAATGCAGCCTAAAACCCTTGTTGAACTTTAAGCTCAACCGGTCAGCCCTGAACGCCGGAACTCTTTTTCTTATTCGTTCCTCAAATTAAAAGTTAAATAATTAAATGGGTAAATTTTACTTTTGGACATTTTTATTTTAACTATGTTTTTCTGTCCAGTCGATTATAAATCTCAAAATCTATTTTGCTTTATTTATATATTTTTTTATTTTTTGAAGATTGTCATTAATTTTTTTAGGAAAGAGTTAAATTAACATAATTAATATAATTTTATACATACTTACATTAATTTTAGTTAAAATATATTATTGTTATATTTTTAGTATAAAAAAACTATATTACTTTTGACATATTTCATAATTAAATTTATTTTCAATTAAATAATAACTTTAAACTAGTTATAAAAGCATATATAATCCAACCTTTGAAGCAAGCGTAATCTTTATATGATACTTTTTTTTTCTTAAAAAAAATCTCACGAAATATTAAATAATTTTCATTTAAGGCAATATATCAGTTTTTAATTATGGTAATAATATTTACACACAAATGTCTTACCAATTAATATTATATACATCAATTCTTTCCAATTAAAGAAAACAAATTAAATACATTTTCGAACTACTTCCACTATAAATTTAGGAGAATTGCATATTCTTTTTAGAAAAACAAAGCCATGAAGAATTTCCAAGTCTCTGCTATATTTTGCATGCTGGTTCTTCTTTTTGCTGCTGGTAAAAGTCCACTATTTTTTTATATTTTTAAATATCATTAGAAAAATACTAATTAACCCAATATTATTGGTTGGAAAAAAATAGGAAAAGAGGTGGTAGCAGCAAGAGGAAATGCAATAAGTTGCAGTGAAGAAATAAGATGGCCTGATTGCAATCCGGATCCTTGCTCCACTCTGTGTAAGAAAAAAACATGGAGCTGAAGCAAATGGAACTTGTTTAGGCTTGGGGGATGGTTGCCGTTGTAACTTCCCTTGTTCCTCCTTTTTAATCGAATCGAATCGAATCAAATAGTATTTTATTTTTCATGCTGGTGTACTATGTCTCTTCGAATAAATCAAAAATCTATTTTATATGGAGTACCTTGTTGATGAGGTTTTATTATGTGTTAATATATTGTCAAATTAGTAAATATTAATCTAATATAGATATTTGTATTGTCCCATCTTTTATGAGTTCAAATCTTATCATTTACCTTGAGAATGTAATACTTTTTATTTAACTAAAAAAATCAATATATTATATGGTAAGTATAACACAATGTGATGTGTGAATATAGATTCCGTGTAAATTTATATAGGCCCTATTTGACAATTAGCGAATAGCTGATAACATTAGCTGATTTGACTAACAGATTACATCAACTGATTGTATAAAAGTATTTGATAAAATTAACTAATAGCTGATAGTTGTTTGATTATTTGAACAAGTAAAATGACATATAAGGACATTATTATATTCGATACTTGTTTGAATAATTTATTAGTTATTAACATTTTGTATCTATTAATATTAATTAGATTAAGAAAATTAATTTATTTAATATCATTACTGAGCATATACAAAGGATGTACATATTAAATTTTTATTTGTGAAATTATATTTTTAATATAGTTTTAATACTTATTAAATTTAGATGTATATATTAATATTTTATTTATGAAATTATATTTTGAACATAATTTTATTAATTATAAAATTTAGATGTATATGTTAATTTCTTATTTATGAAATTATATTTTGAATATAATTTTATAAATTATTAAATTTATATTTATTTATTAATTCATATATTAATTTCTTATTTATAAAAATATTTTTAAATTTTATTAGTTATTCAAATTTATTTTATTTAGAGTCTTTTTTAATAATTTTTAAGGACAAAATAGTCTTTTCAAGTCTTTTATTCAAACCTCTAACTCAAAAAACTCCTGAAAGGAGCTTTTTCAAAATGAGAAATTTCACCTCAATCCGCTAGTACAATTTCTATTTATCAAACATCTTAATTAACAGATTTGACTGGTCAAACCTTTAAAAATGCTTCAAACCTCTAATTTTAGCTCAAAAAGCTGTTTACCAAATAGAGCCATAGAGAATTGATTTTAGTTTAGTTTTTCACATATGACTAAATTACTTATATCATTATTGACATGATATTGACCATGTTTGGTAAACAGTTTTTTGAGCTAAAATTAGAGGTTTGAAGCATTTTTAGAGGTTTGACCAGTCAAAATCGCTAATTGGGATGTTTGTTAAATAGAAGATTGTACTAACGGATTGAGGTGAAATCTCTTATTTTGAAAAAGCTTATTTTAAGAGCTTTTTGAGTTAGAAGTTTTGATAAAAGACTTGTAAAGACTATTTTGTCCATGATAATTATAAAATTTCTCTAAATACCATAAATTTGATTAACTAAAAAAATTTTAAAAAATAATTTAATAAATAAGAAATTAATATATACATTAATAAATACATATAAATTTAATAATTAATAAAATTATATTCAAAATATGATTTCATAGATAAAAAATTAATATATACTTCTAAATTTAATAATTATTAGAATTATATTAAAAAGATAATTTCACAAATAAAAAATTAACATGTACATCCTCATATATGCTCAATAATGATATTAAAAAAAATTAATTTTCATAATCTAATTAATATTAATAGGCACAAAATATTAATAACTAATAAATTATTCAAACAAGTATCAGATATAATCAAGTCTTTATATGTCATTTTACTTGTTCAAATAATCAAACAACTATCAGCTATTAATTAATTTTACCAAATATTTTTATACAATCAGCTAATGTAATCCGCTAATCAAATCAACTAATGCTATTCGTTATCAACTAATGTAATTCGCTATCAGTTATCCACTAATTACCAAATATTATTTTACCGTTATTTATAATATATAAATAACTAGATAAAGAAGAGACATATTTACATTGTTAGCAAATGTTAAATTGATTTGACATCTTTATTACATTGATCATGATTGTTGTCGTTTATCGATATATGTTTAACAATTTAAATTTATTTATATAAAATGATTTTTTAAACATTTTTAATTTACTTAAAACTTGACATTTTATGATTTATGTAAAACTAATTTATCATACAAAGAGTTACGGAAACATGTAAAATTAATTTAGTTTCACATTGGTATAAGTGGGATCTATCCTCATTTATTTATATATATATACTCAACATGAAAACCATTAAATTTAGACTTGTTTTTTATATACTTAGACTGTGTAAAAATTATCTTATATGATTTGCTTAGTTTAAACCGAAATCCTGAATTATGAATTTTTAATCCCTAAAATATTAATTTTTAACCTTAAATCTTAAATTCGAAATTTTAAACTTAAACCCTGAAAACTTTAAATTTTAATTCTAAATAAGACCACAAATCCTAAAACTAGCATACTTGTGTGTACATATAAAAATATTTCCCCTAAATTTGTTTATTTATTTGAAGTTACAAGTACAATATACGATCACAGTTATAAACAAAAACACACCCAAATTTGAAAATAATTAGATTTATTTTTTATTTGTTGGGCTTTCATATAATGGGCTTTGGCAGTAGTATGCTGGGTTACATTTTTCACTGGACCCAAACTCTACTGTCCTGGGTAGGTTTACTCTAAACGTGTAGCCGAACATGTCGGATTTCCTCAATTTCTAAAACCCTGCCGCCTAAAACGCTAAAACCCTTTTCTTTGTTGAACTTAAGCTCAGCCCTTGAACTCTTTTTCTTCGTTTCTTCAAATTAAATGATAAATAATTAAAAAAAACATGAATTCGATGTAAATTATTCTTTTTTATACTCACAAATCCCAGCCTCTATGCAGCGTTCTTCTCACAAGCTTTCATGGTTAGTCCATCTATCTTCCTCTCTCATGGTGTTTTTTTTTTTATGTTCTTTCAATAACATTTTAAGTGTTTGATTTTTTGTCTCAATGAACTTAGATGCCGATGTTGCACGTTTTATTAGCTTAGCTTCAATACCCAATTTGTTATGTCGAAGAATCAGAGTTTTTTTCTTAACTTCTGCCATGGCGAATGAATTCTTCTTATTGATTAGTAGGACTGATGGTATGGAAGGGTCCGCTGCTGTTTTTATGCTTGCAGAGCTTTGGATTTTGATTGGTTTCATTCGTTTGCTTTTCGCTGTTGTTTTTAAAAATTACTTCTAGCTTTTTCCTACTTGATTCTTGCTTCGCGAAAAGTTGTTAAAGAACAGGATGTTAAAAAGCAAAACCACATTTTTATTTAGGACCGGTTCGACAAAGCTTTTCCAATGGTCGTTTTGCTAGTGCCAAAATTTGTAAATAGAGGCATATCTTTGACAAAATTT